>CM040240.1:83101867-83379921 GCA_022545495.1 Chrysanthemum lavandulifolium
TACAAATTCAAACTTTACAATTTTAGCTTTTCCTTAAAATAATTTTATATTTTGTCATCAACAAAAAGGGAGAGATTGTTAATACAAATAAGCGGTGAAAACGTTTATTTATATTTTACGATCTTCTAATGTTTTGTCGATAACAAACGTAAAGTCATTTTAACGAAACAAATAAAATACGTAAATGGTTTGAACTAATAGTTTCTAACACACTTACGTTCTCACATAAAACACTAAAACAAGTATAAGTGATTTTATGATTTAGTATTACATATGTACAACAACTAGTATTTACATATTTGGGAAAAATATACACATAACTAGTATGTAATATATTGGGTAATATAAATGGGTAGAAACTTAAGTATCATAACCCATTGACCAAATACATTGAATGTAGTTGGGTACAACCCAAATTCCATGACCCATATCCATGGAGCTTGACCCATAACCCATTGCATGACTTCATGCTTATATCATATATGGATAATATCCATAACCCATGGTATTGACCCATACCCATTTGACTAGGTGCATTGCACTCATAAGATACATTGTATCTAGTAAAAGACCCATGGATCAACCCATAACCCATGACCCATAACCAAAATACCCATGGGCAAAGAGGAGCGTCCCACAAATCCCTAGCTTTACGCTAGACAGATCCCTTGTGGGAGGGATCCGTGGGATCCGAGGAGCAGTAGGCATTTACTCTCTATAAATAGTGAGCCATTTCTTCATTGTTTCTTACCCCTTTCTCACACACTTTCTCCTTGAGTTTAAAACTCTCTAACCCCAGATCCAAGTGATCTATGTTTGTAGGTTTGTTTTTGTGTGATCCTCTAGGTTCCTCTTAAAGGCGAGATCACCACCTTTGAAGTCAAGCAAGCTCAAGTCCATGAGTTGCCATACTTCCTCATCATCAAGACTACTGAAGTCCTCTTGTTGATGGTTATGGTTCTTTTCTTTCTTCTAAGAAGTGTAGTGTTGAAGACATTAGTGAAAGATGTCTCAAGTGTCAAGACGAAGACATTAGTGAAAAGTGTCGATCGTCCGTATTGTAGGCATTAGTTAAGGTTGCCTAGAAGTCAAGTCACAAGACATTATTGAAGAGTGTCTTGAAGATCTAGTTAAAGGCATTAGTGAAAGGTGCCTTAGATGTATATTCGATATGGTGTGTTTCGATTTACAAGATAGATTAGTATTGGATCCAAGGATATTGATATCCTTGATGATGTTGTAATAAGGAGTTGGTCTCCTTTGGGGTTAGTTAATTGGTGTAGTGTTGGGTAGTAGTTCCTCCATTGTAATGGAACTCGGTGCCACTAGCCTAATCCGGATAAAGGGTAGGCGACGTTGTGGTAGGTGTGGTTCACCTTGGTGTGAAAGAACACCGTGGTTAGCCTAGTACCGGAAAAAGAGTAGGCGATGTTGTGAAGGCTTCTCCGCCATAAGGAGATTCGTGTTGTGTAGTGATTATGAACTCTCGAGTAGGTGACTCGAGGAGTGGAGTAGGGCAAGGAAGATGTCCTTGTAGCCGAACCACTATAAATACTCGCGTTGTGGTTTTGTGCTTCTTACTCTTATCTTTTCATTCCTTCCCCTATTCAGATTTCCAACATAACCTCCACCTACTCCACCTCTTCCCTGATCATATTGCCTTCCTTGAACTGGTTGAACCATAACTTTTCCATCTCTAACAACTGCATGATTGTGAAGGTTGGATGTAGTTCTGATCTCATTGTTAGTGTGAAGACTGTTGGAGTGTGGATTGAGAGTCAGATTTTGTTTAACCATAAGGGCCAGTTGATTAATGAAGTGTCCCACGGTGCATCGAGATCGACTTGTTTGAACATTGGATCGGGAATGAGTTTGTGATTACCATTACCCATTGGAATGACCTGAGATGCTTTGGTGGTAATACCAACATTGGTGTAGAAAGCTGTAGAGTCATTTGGTGAGCTTGATTCTCCCGATTGGTTTTGAATTGCTCCGTAATCCTTTTCTCAAACATAGCATGTCGCTCATTCGAAGAAGGAAAGCATAGAGTTGCTCATAGTTTGTATTCTTCAATCCTTTGGTTAGCTTCACAGAGGTGACAAACTTGTGCCATTCGGGATTCATGTTGTTCACGAATTTTGAGTTCAGCTGAATGTTAGGCATGGTCATTTTGATGTTCCTCATGTCATTCACAAGCTTATGGAATCTCACATAGTATTCATAGACACTCTCATCTGGTTTCATATTGAAGTGTTCAAATTCATCATACATTTGTGATTCTCTATCCTCAATAGTTATTTCAGAACCTGAGAGAAGCATCTTGACATTATCCCATACCGCCTTTGCTTCAGTGTTGTGATTGATAAGCTTGTAGATGTCTTTTGGAAGACCTTGAAGCATAATGTTAGAAGCCCTGATATCTGCATCGAATCTCTTTTTCTCCTTATCATTGAGCTCATCATACGTCTTAGGTCTGTCTATTCCATAGATCATTATTCCATCTGCAGCTGTATCAATTAAGTCTCTAGTAGTCTCAATCTGATTAGGTCCTTCATCGATTGACTTGAGAATGTTGACTCCGTTTTCTTTTCCCAAACAGTACAATCGGATTCGTTGTTCCCATGAGTCATAATCAGTTATGTCAAGCATAGGTGAACGTGTATCTGACCCTGCAGCTTGAACGTCCTCAGCTACGGAAGAAACAATAGTAGGAATGATGTTTGCTATGATTACAAGTTCTACGAGATTTTACTATTCTTTGATTAAACCTGGAAATTGATTCTTTCACGAGATTTTACTAAACCAAAAGAACAACCGTAAGAATGTATCACGAAGAAGTAACAAGTCTCAATAGACAAGTAGCTAAACACTCAACTCGCTTAGTTATCAACTCGCTAAACAACCAACTCACTTAAAGAAACAAGTCGCTTAAGGAATCAACTCGCTAAATAGCCAAGTCGCATTAGTATCAACTCTGAACACAATCAACTCGCTTAATGAAACAAGTCGCTAAATAGCCAACTCGCTTTAGTATCAATCGGCAACACAATCAACTCGCTTAATGAAACAAGTCGCTTTAAGAATCAACTCGCTTAATAGCAAGTCGAAACGGACACAACTCGCTTAACCACCAAGTCGCAAAAGGTCAACTCGCTAAATAGCCAACTCGCATATATCAACTCGCTTCTAGTAACAAAGCAACTCGCTCAAGAAACTTAAGTCCGAGACTCAACTCGCTTAGTACAAAGTTCACAAATAACAACTTTATCAATCAAAACAACCAAACCACAATGATTTAAGCCTTCAATTCAAAACATAAACACATATGATGATCCTAAACACAAAAGTACAAGCAAAATTCAAACTTTAACACTAGAATTTGTCCAAATGATTCAAACTCTCCTAAACACTTAATACCCCAAAAACCTTATGAAATCCACCAAAACAAAGAGCATGAAAGATGAGTGATCAAACCATGGCTCTTGATACCAAATGTAAGATATAGGATTTCACAAACACATTAAACCATAATCACTATGGGGCGTTCAAGTAGTTTAGAGAGAGAAATTTCTAGAGAGAGAAAGGGAAGAGAGTTGGGAACTATGTGAAACAAAGAAAAATGGTATTGAAGCTCCAACCCTCTACCTTGGGAGGTAGAGGGTATTTATAATTTCTTACAAACAAACGCCACCTACGGGCAAGTGGATCGCATACAGTGGGTAAAGACCCGTCTGTCCTCCACGGTGTTACATAACAAACTACTTAATAATATAACTTGACTACGACTCACGAGCTTTCTAACGAATACATATACTTGAGGTGACCGACTCTTTAACGATGAATTTTCTAATTCCTAACAAGTAAAGTGATTTTATGGAACTCAGAACATATCTCTCATGAAGACTTTCTTCATTCCCGAATCAACAAACACTCATCAACCATTTGATGATCCTTCAGTAAAAACGCCAAGGAACTTAGTAATCTTTCAAATAAGATCAATCTTTAGTATTCATGCTTTATCAATGTAATCCAACTTCTTTCATGAAATAAAACATTTTACGTTTGATATCTTAGTGTTAGAACCTCTTTAACTAACCTTGAAATATAATGCATTGTCAAAATCATTGCATACCTTTAGTAAAGGTTCTGCTTAGCAAATAGACGGATCCCAAAGGTTGTGCTAGACGGATCCCTACTCTTATAGAATCGTGGGATCCGGCAAACAGAAAATGCAATTGCAAACATTTTATTTCAAAAATGTCCTTAGAACACCTCACACTAAGCTAGACATAGTGTCTTAAGGAAAATTAAATCCTTACCAAGTTAAGTAGATCCTTCCTACTCACACATAACTCACCTAGATCACAATCAAGACGCTTGTAGATCTATCATTTCACTTAAACCCATTACTCTTCCGCTCTCAAGCTCACACATCATTTCTCACATGATCCCTCATATCTAGCTTTGGAAATCTTTCGATTATGGAAAAATTGATCATAATCATCCTTACCTCAAAATTGGTCGAAATTGATCAAATTCTAGTTTTTCCATCTAAAGCTTTTAGGATATTCTCCAAAACATTATCCTAAGTCACTATCTGATCTCTAGGATCATTTAGCTCCACTTGATACTCTCAAAATCTTTAGTGTCATCTTTGTTCATTCATTGGTACTCATGAGTTCCAATTTCTTCCATAAAAGGCAATCGTTAGCTACATCACTCATTACCCTCAAGTACTTAAGCACCTCTTCATTTAAGACACTTAGATAAACTGAAACACTCAAGAATAAATAGGCATTAGACTTTACAAACATCATTGCTATCTTTTCTTAGCTGCTGATGGACGGATCCCTAGGATTAGCCTAGGCGGATACCTCGTTGGTGGGAACCGTGGGATCCGTATGACAGACTCATGCCAACTCTAGCTAAGACAATCATTTCAAGCTCATCTTTCTAACTTAAACACTCCATCTCATCTTAAATGAGTTTCTAGATCAGTACAACTCTAAAGTTGACTCTTGTGCATGTTAATCATCACATTCCAATGAATTTTAGTGGCTTAAGTCTTCAATGCACTTGGCAAATTCCTTGGTTTATAAACCACATTGTTAGGACTTCTAAAGTCATCATCTTAATCCTCATTTTCAGCACTTAGAAACCTTTACAAACCTCTTGAAATCATCCCATCATGAGGAAAACTCCAAGTAGCAACTTATCCACAAAGAACCACCCAAGAAAATTGCTCGTGTTGTACACGAAATCTCTTCAACCGAATCATCTCCGGTCAAGTCCACAAATGCAAGGATTCCTCCTCCACCAATTCAACCAATCAAACCAATTCCTAAAAGGATAGTACCCCACAAAACTACCTATGCCAAACACCACCATACCTCCTAGGCCAAACAATCCTATCTCCACTAAACCATCACCATTGGTTCCTAGAGCTATCTCATTTACAACTCCACTATCATCACCACACCTCTACAATTTAGAGGATTTGCCTCCTAGGCCGTATCATCCTCCTCCACCGGTAACATTCTCCTCATTAGGAGGAATAATGGTACAAAATCAAGGTGTTGAGTCAACATTAGCTTCGGCTTCCTTTTTTCCATCACCATCTTATAATCCCATTTGGATTATGAGAAATTATCAAAGTCAACCACCCTACCATATGAAAGTTGACACTTCTTTACCACCACCATCATTCTTGGTTGAGCCATCTTCAAATGCGCCTCCACCAATCCCTCCATCGTTTGAGGTTCCACAACCCGCTTCACTTGATCCTTCGCATCAAGCAATTTCATTTCTTCCACCACCACTACCTAGCCATGACAAAGATTGTTATCATTGTCAACATGTTGAAAGTTTGATACATGAAGTACGAGAAGACCAACGTTTCATGTTCTATCACCTCCTCGAACGTTTCGACGAGATTAAACATAAACAAACTTGAGCTAGAGGATTTTAGCTAGATAAGTATAGTAATTCCAAGTCATGTATCGATCATTTTCTTAGTTTTTAGAGTCATGTATATCATATCTCTAGTTTTATTAAATGAAAATACATGCTACTTGCTATATTTCTGAGTATATGAATATGTTGTATAATACATATCTCACTTTGATATTAACATAATGTGTTATATCACCATTGCTGAAATTAATCATCAGCCAGACGGATCCCTTAAATTTTCCTAGACGGATCCCTACAAGGAGGGAACCGTGGGATCCGTGATACAGAAAACTATTTTTTCTACTAACTTGAATCAAATTTGCAGGAAATTATGCATTATACTTGGTTTCTAACTTTTGTTTTGTAGTTATTCAATTTACACATGAAGACTTTGACACCCTAAAGCTATGGGGAGCTTTGTGTCAAAGCAATACATTGCAAAATTACTTGCAATATTAGGATTACATTTCATGACATCCCTTTGCAAAATTGAAATCATCAAGGGGGAGCACATTCGTCACATAGACGAAATCTTTGCAAACTTAGTTGCAAATGAACTAGCTCATTATTATTTTCTTGACGCTCACATAGGGATGGACTCGTCAAGGGGAGTGAAGACGAGATCCTTTCCGCTACTTGCTCTCTACTTTTCTTTCTTTTAATTTTCACATGTTTTCCTAAAATAATGTGTTAGTTTCCTTTCAAGCTCTTTTTGTTTCGACAAAAGGGTTGAAGAAAGTAAAACTACAAATTCAAACTTTTACAATTTTAGCTTTTCCTTAAAATAATTTTATGTTTTGTCATCAACAAAAGGGAGAGATTGTTAATACAAATAAGCGGTAAAACGTTTATTTATATTTTACGATCTTCTAATGTTTTGTCGATAACAAACGAAAGTCATTTTAACGAAACAAATAAAATACGTAAATGGTTTGAACTAATAGTTTCTAACACACTTACGCTCTCACATAAAACACTAAAACAAGTATAAGTGATTTTATGATTTAGTATTACATATGTACAACAACTAGTATTTACATATTTGGGAAAAATATACACATAACTAGTATGTAATATATTGGTAATATAAATGGGTAGAAACTTAAGTATCATAACCCATTGACCAAATACATTGAATGTAGTTGGGTACAACCCAAATTCCATGACCCATATCCATGGAGCTTGACCCATAACCCATTGCATGACTTCATGCTTATATCATATATGGATAATATCCATAACCCATGGTATTGACCCATACCCATTTGACTAGGTGCATTGCACTCATAAGATACATTGTATCTAGTAAAGACCCATGGATCAACCCATAACCCATGACCCATAACCAAAATACCCATGGGCAAAGAGGCGTCCCACAAATCCCTAGCTTTACGCTAGATGTATCCTTGTGGGAGGGATCCGTGGGATCCGAGGAGCGAGGCATTTACTCTCTATAAATAGTGATCCATTTCTTCATTGTTTCTTACCCCTTCTCACACACTTTCTCCTTGAGTTTAAAACTCTAACCCCAGATCCAAGTGATCTATGTTTGTAGTTTTGTTTTGTGTGATCCTCTAGGTTCCTCTTAAAGGCGAGATCACCACCTTTGAAGTCAAGCAAGCTCAAGTCCATGAGTTGCCATACTTCCTCATCATCAAGACTACTGAAGTCCTCTTGTTGATGGTTCTTTTCTTTCTTCTAAGAAGTGTAGTGTTGAAGACATTAGTGAAAGATGTCTCAAGTGTCAAGACGAAGACATTAGTGAAAGGTGTCGATCGTCCGTATTGTAGGCATTAGTTAAGGGTGCCTAGAAGTCAAGTCACAAGACATTAGTGAAGAGTGTCTTGAAGATCTAGTTTAGTGAAAGGTGCCTTAGATATACATTCGATATGGTGTGTTTCGATTTTCAAGATAGATTAGTATTGGATCCAAGGATATTGATATCCTTGATGATATTGTAATAAGGAGTTGGTCTTCTTTGGGGTTAGTTAATTGGTGTAGTGTTGGGTAGTAGTTCCTCCATTGGAATGGAACTCGGTACTTAGCCTAGTACCGGATAAAGGGTAGGCGACGTTGTGGGAGGTGTGGTTCACCTTGGTGTGAAAGAACCCGGTGGTTAGCCTAGTACCGGAAAAAGAGTAGGCGATATTGTGAAGGCTTCTCCGCCATAAGGAGATTGGTGTTGTGTAGTGATTATGAACTCTCGAGTAGGTGACTCGGGGAGTGGAGTAGGGCAAGGAAGGTGTCCTTGTAGCCGAACCACTATAAATACTCGCGTTGTGGTTTTGTGCTTCTTACTCTTATCTTTTCATTCCTTCCCCTATTCAGATTTCTAACATAACCTCCACCTACTCCACCTCTTCCCTGATCATATTGCCTTCCTTGAACTGGTTGAACCATAACTTTTCCATCTCTAACAACTGCATGATTGTGAAGGTTGGATGCAGTTCTGATCTCATTGTTAGTGTGAAGACTGTTGGAGTGTGGATTGAGAGTCAGATTTTGTTTAACCATAAGGGCCAGTTGATTAATGAAGTGCCCCACGGCTGCATCAGCATCAGCTTGTTTGAACATTGGATCGGGAATGAGTTTGTGATTACCATTACCCATTGGAATGACCTGAGATGCTTTGGTGGTAATACCAACATTGGTGTAGAAAGCTGTAGAGTCATTTGGTGAGCTTGATTCTCCCTGATTGGTTTTGAATTGCTCCAGAATCCTTTTCTCAAACATAGCATGTCTCTCATTCTGAAGAAGGAAAGCATAGAGTTGCTCATAATTTGTATTCTTCAATCCTTTGGTTAGCTTCACCGAGGTGACAAACTTGTGCCATTCGGGATTCATGTTGTTCACGAATTTTGAGTTCAATTGAATGTTAGGCATGGTCATTTTGATGTTCCTCATGTCATTCACAAGCTTATGGAATCTCACATAGTATTCATAGACACTCTCATCCGGTTTCATATTGAAGTGTTCAAATTCATCATACGCCAGTGATTCTCTGTCCTCAATAGTTATTTGAACCCGAGAGAAGCATCTTGACATTATCCCATACAGCCTTTGCTTCGGTGTTGTGATTGATAAGCTTGTAGATGTCTTTTGGAAGACCTTGAAGCATAATGTTAGAAGCCCTGATATCTGCATCGAATCTCTTTTTCTCCTTATCATTGAGCTTATCTTACATCTTAGGCCTGTCTATTCCATAGATCATTGTTCCATCTGCAGCTGTATCAATTAAGTCTCTAGTAGTCTCAATCTGATTAGGTCCTTCATCGATTGACTTGAGAATGTAGACTCCGTTTTCTTTTCCCAAATAGTACAATCGGATTCGTTGTGCCCATGAGTCATAATCAGTTATGTCAAGCATAGGTGGACGTGTATCCGACCGCAGCTGAACGCCCTCGCCTCTGGAAGAAACAATAGTAGGAACGATGTTTGCCATGATTACAAGTTCTACGGATTTTACTATTCTTTGATTAAACCGGAAATTGATTCTTTCACGGATTTTACTAAACCAAAACAACAACCATAAGAATGTATCACGAAGAAGTAACAAGTCTCGATAGACAAGTAGCTAAACACTCAACTCGCTTAGTTATCAACTCGCTAAACAACCAACTCACTTAAAGAAACAAGTCGCTTAAGGAATCAACTCGCTAAATAGCCAAGTCGCATTAGTATCAACTCGCAACACAATCAACTCGCTTAATGAAACAAGTCGCTAAATAGCCAACTCGCTTTAGTATCAACTGGCAACACAATCAACTCGCTTAATGAAACAAGTCGCTTTAAGAATCAACTCGCTTAATAGCAAGTCGCAAACGGACACAACTCACTTAACCACCAAGTCGCTTAAAAGGTCAACTCACTAAATAGCCAACTCGCATATAACAACTTGCTTCTAGTAACAAAGTAACTCGCTTCGAAGAAACTCAAGTCCGAGACTCAACTCGCTTAGTACAAAGTTCACAAATAACAACTTTATCAATCAAAAACAACCAAACCACAATGAGTTAAGCCTTTCAATTCAAAACATAAACACATATGATGATCCTAAACACAAAAGTACAAGCAAAATTCAAACTTTAACACTAGAATTTGTCCAAATGATTCAAACTCTCCTAAACACTTAATACCCCAAAAACCTTATGAAATCCACCAAAACAAAGAGCATGAAAGATGAGTGATCAAACCATGGCTCTTGATACCAAATGTAAGATATAGGATTTCACAAACACACTAAACCATAATCACTATAGGTGTTCAAGTAGTTTAGAGAGAGAATTTCTAGAGAGAGAAGGGAAGAGAGTTGGGAACTATGTGAAACAAAGAAAATGGTATTGAAGCTCAACCCTCTACCTTGGGAGGTAGAGGGTATTTATAATTTCTTACAAACAAACGCCACCTACGGGTTGTGGATCGTGCATATAGTGGGTAAAGACCCGTCCGTCCTCCACGGTGTTACATAACAAACTACTTAATAATATAACTTGACTACGACTACGAGCTTAACGAATACATATACTTGAGGTGACCGACTCTTTAACGATCGAATTTTCTAATTCCTAACAAGTAAAGTGATTTTATGGAACCTATAAACATATCTCTCATGAAGACTTTCTTCATTCCCGAATCAACAAACACTCATCAACCATTTGATGATCCTTCTAGCGAAAACGCCATGGAACTTAGTAATCTTTCAAATAAGATCAATCTTTAGTATTCATGCTTTATCAATGTAATCCAACTTCTTTCATGAAATAAAACATTTTACGTTTGATATCTTAGTGTTAGAACCTCTTTAACTAACCTTGAAATATAATGCATTGTCAAAATCATTGCACACCTTTAGTAAAGGTTCTGCTTAGCAAATAGACGGATCCCAAAGGTTGTGCTAGACGGATCCCTACTCTTATAGAACCGTGGGATCCGGCAAATAGAAAATGCAATTGCAAACATTTTATTTCAAAATGTCCTTAGAACACCTCACACTAAGCTAGACATAGTGTCTTAAGGAAAATTAAATCCTTATCAAGTTAAGTAGATCCTTCCTACTCACACATAACTCACCTAGATCATAATTAAGACGCTTGTAGATCTATCATTTCACTTAAACCCATTACTCTTCCGCCTCAAGCTCACACATCATTTCTCACATGATCCCTCATATCTAGCTTTTGAAATCTTTCGATTATCAAAAATTGATCATAATCATCCTTACCTCAAAATTGGTCGAAATTGATCAAATTCTAGTTTTTCCATCTTAAGCCTTTAGGATATTCTCCAAAACATTATCCTAAGTCACTATCTGATCTCTAGGATCATTTAGCTCCACTTGACACTCTCAAAATCTTTAGTGTCATCTTTGTTCATTCATTGGTACTCATGAGTTCCAATTTCTTCCATAAAAAGCAATCGTTAGCTACATCACTCATTACCCTCAAGTACTTAAGCACCTCTTCATTTAAGACACTTAGATAAACTGAAACACTCAAGAAGAAATAGGCATTAGACCTTACAAACATCATTGCTATCTTTTCTTAGCTGCTGATAGACGGATCCCTAGGATTAGCCTAGGCGGATACCTCGTTGGAGGGAACCGTGGGATCCGTATGATGACTCATGCCAACTCTAGCTAAGACAATCATTTCAAGCTCATCTTTCTAACTTAAACACTCCATCTCATCTTAAATGAGTTTCTAGATCAAGACAACTCAAGTTGACTCTTGTGCATGTTAATCATCACATTCCAATGAATTTTAGTGGCTTAAGTCTTGAATGCACTTGGCAAATTCCTTGGTTTATGAACCACATTGTTAGGACTTCTAAAGTCATCATCTTAATCCTCATTTTCAGCACTTAGAAACCTTTACAAACCTCTTGAAATCATCCCATCATGAGAAAAACTCCAAGTAGCAACTTATCCACAAAGAACCACCCAAGAAAATTGCTCGTGTTGTACACGAAATCTCTTCAACCGAATCATCTCCAGTCAAGTCCACAAATGCAAGGATACCTCCTCCACCAACTCAACCAATCAAACCAATTCCTAAAAGGATAGTACCCCACAAAACTACCTATGCCAAACACCACCATACCTCCTAGGCCAAACAATCCTATCTCCACTAAACCACCACCATTGGTTCCTAGAGCTATCTCATTTACAACTCCACTATCATCACCACACCTCTACAATTTAGAGGATTTGCCTCCTAGGCCATCTCATCCTCCTCCACCGGTAACATTCTCCTCATTAGGAGGAATAATGGTACAAAATCAAGGTGTTGAGTCAACATTAGCTCCGGCTTCCTTTTTGCCATCACCATCATATAATCCCATTTGGATTATGAGAAATTATCAAAGTCAACCACCCTACCATATGGAAGTTGACACTTCTTTACCACCACCATCATTCTTGGTTGAGCCATCTTCAAATGCGCCTCCACCAATCCCTCCATCGTTTGAGGCTCCACAACCCGCTTCACTTGATCCTTCGCATCAAGCAATTTCATTTCTTCCACCACCATTACCTAGCCATGACAAAGATTGTTATCATTGTCAACATGTTGAAAGTTTGATACATGAAGTACGAGAAGACCAACGTTTCATGTTCTATCACCTCCTCGAACGTTTCGACGAGATTAAACCTAAACAAACTTGAGCTAGAGGATTTTAGTGGTGTCCTAGTATCAAGTGTTACTTAGATAAGTATAGTAATTCCAAGTCATGTATCGATCATTTTCTTAGTTTTTAGAGTCATGTATATCATATCTCTAGTTTTATTAAATGAAAATACATGCTACTTGCTATATTTCTGAGTATATGATTATGTTGTATAATACATATCTCACTTTGATATTAACATAATGTGTTATATCACCATTGCTGAAATTAATCATCAGCCAGACGGATCCCTTAAATTTTCCTAGACGGATCCCTATAAGGAGGGAACCGTGGGATCCGTGATACAAAAAAATATTTTTTCTACTAACTTGAATCAAATTTGCAGGAAATTATGCATTATACTTGGTTTCTAACCTTTGTTTTGTAGTTATTCAATTTACACATGAAGACTTTGACACCCTAAAGCTATGGGGAGCTTTGTGTCTAAGCAATACATTGCAAAATTACTTGCAATATTAGGATTACATTTCATGACATCCCTTTGCAAAATTGAAATCATCAAGGGAGAGCACATTCGTCACATAGACGAAATCTTTTGCAAACTTAGCTGCAACTGAACTAGCTCAGTATTATTTTCTTGACGCCCTCACATAGGGATGGACTCGTCAAGGGGGAGTGAAGACGAGATCCTTTCCCGTTACTTGCTCTCTACATTTTCTTTCTTTTCTATTTTTCACATGTTTTCCTAAAACAATGTGTTAGTTTCCTTCAAGCTCTTTTGTTTCGACAAAAGGGGTGAAGAAAGTAAAACTACAAATTCAAACTTTTACAATTTTAGCTTTTCCTTAAAATAATTTTATGTTTTGTCATCAACAAAAGGGAGAGATTGTTAATACAAATAAGCGGTAAAAATGTTTATTTATATTTTACGATCTTCTAATGTTTTGTCGATAACAAACGTAAAATCATTTTAACGAAACAAATAAAATACGTAAATGGTTTGAACTAAGAGTTTCTAACACACTTACGTTCTCACATAAAACACTAAAACAAGTATAAGTGATTTTATGATTTAGTATTACATATGTACAACAACTAGTATTTACATATTTGGGAAAATATACACATAACTAGTATGTAGTATATTAGGTAATATAAATGGGTAGAAACTTAAGTATCATAACCCATTGACCAAATACATTGAATGTGGTTGGGTACAACCCAAAGTCCATGACCCATATCCATGGAGCTTGACCCATAACCCATTGCATGACTTCATGCTTATATCATATATGGATAATATCCATAACCCATGGTATTGACCCATACCCATTTGACTAGGTGCATTGCACTCATAAGATACATTGTATCTAGTAAAAGACCCATGGATTAACCCATAACCCATGACCCATAACCAAAATACCCATGGGCAAAGAGGAGCGTCCCACGTATCCTTGTGGGAGGGATCCGTGGGATCCGAGGAGCAAGAGGCATTTACTCTCTATAAATAGTGAGCCATTTCTTCATTGTTTCTTACCCTTTCTCACACTTTCTCCTTGAGTTTAAAACTCTCTAACCCGCATCCAAGTGATCTATGTTTGTAGTTTTGTTTTGTGTGATCCTCTAGGTTCCTCTTAAAGGCGAGATCACCACCTTTGAAGTCAAGCAAGCTCAAGTCCATGAGTTGCCATACTTCCTCATCATCAAGACTACTGAAGTCCTCTTGCTGATGGTTCTTTTCTTTCTTCTAAGAAGTGTAGTGTTGAAGACATTAGTGAAAGATGTCTCAAGTGTCAAGACGAATACATTAGTGAAAGGTGTCGATCGTCCGTATTGTAGGCATTAGTTAAGGGTGCCTAGAAGTCAAGTCACAAGACATTAGTGAAGAGTGTCTTGAAGATCTAGTTAAAGGCATTAGTGAAAGGTGCCTTAGATGTACATTCGATATGGTGTGTTTCGATGTACAAGATAGATTAGTATTGGATCCAAGGATATTGATATCCTTGATGATGTTGTAATAAGGAGTTGGTCTCCTTTGGGGTTAGTTAATTGGTGTAGTGTTGGGTAGTAGTTCCTCCATTGTAATAGAACTCGGTACTTAGCCTAGTACCGAATAAAGGGTAGGCGACGTTGTGGTAGGTGTGGTTTACCTTGGTGTGAAAGAACCCGGTGGTTAGCCTAGTACCGGAAAAAGAGTAGGCGATGTTGTGAAGGCTTCTCCGCCATAAGGAGATTGGTGTTGTGATAAACTCTCGAGTAGGTGACTCGAGGAGTGGAGTAGGGCAAGGAAGGTGTCCTTGTAGCTGAACCACTATAAATAATCGCGTTGTGGTTTTGTGCTTCTTACTCTTATCTTTTCATTACGTACTTATACTTCTATGTGTTTGTTTATCAATATCCAACACACATCCAAATAGATTGACATAAGTCGATCTAAATAGTTTAAAAGAAAGTTTTAATTGGCAAAACTATTCAACCCCCTCCCCTCCCTTCTAGTTTTCCATAATTTTCCAAAAGGTGTCGAATGGTGGGGACACCCTGACCCCATGCATCTTTTAATGCCAACTGCACCTTTCCCAAGGACTGGCCCTGCATCAGACCGTCCCAAGTTGCCAACTAGAGTTTGGGTTGAACCCAGGTTGATTTCCAAATAACCCCCATGACTGGACAACTGGTCATTTACGGTGGGGGAATGGTATAAATTGGACTTTAGTGCCAAGGAAGAGGTTTGAACCCGGGTCTATTGACTCGGGCCCAAACACCCTTACCATTTGACTAAAGCTCTAATGATTTGAGAATCACTTTTTGTGGTGCATCCTAAAATGGATTGCTTTGTGAATAAGGAAAACACAAGCACAAAATTTAACACAAAAATTTTAATTATTTTTTGGGTAAAGGGTTACCACGGTAAAATATATTAATCACCAGAAAAAAAAATAAGTACAAATGGAATGTGGTTGAAGTACCACATTGACCTCAAGAAACCGCTTGATAAATGCCTAAAAATGGTGTTTATGACATGTCATAAACACTTACAACTCTAGCTGCATATTACATAACCAATAACTGATAACTAGAGACAAACCAAAAACAAACACGGCAGACCATTGGAGGATTCCATGCATCAATACCTCCAAGCCAAACCAGCAGCAACATATCGGGAGCATAAGATACCACATGATACTGCCTCTTTAAAAAAAATTAAATTTGACTAACTTTTCCATATTTTCTTCCCTCTCCCACACTTAAGTTTTTCATTGTTTTCGATATAAAAATATTAACTTCAAAGATAAGAAAATATGGAAAAATATGAGAAAATGAGACTTCATGGGTAGGATATGTTTTGACCACTTCCAGTTTCCAATAAGCTTCTTGAGTTGATTCCAAGTCCAAAAATATAACCGGACATCATAATCAAAAATATATGTTCCAAGGTCACCTGCATTAATCATAGAAAGTATCCAAAACACAAAAATAAACTAATTAATCAACCCCAAAATAAAGTAAAATGTGAGGGAAAATAAACATCCACATAGTCATAAATTATCCCTACATATAAGCAACAAAAGGGTCAACTGTGGGACCCGTCATTACCATGCTCTTTGTTAGCATCCATTGGTGTATACTCGCTCGGTATCCTCATCAATCAAGCTCACTAACCAAAAGTCCTGTTTGTACATCTTTTCTTGACTTGCGGTCCTGTGGATAAACAAGTAGGTAAGCATCTTGATAACATCAAATTATCCCAATATTAAGTGTCAATTTCCGATAATGCTTGTAATTTATATCATTTATATGGATTTACGCTTGTTTTCTATTATATTCCACTTTCGTAAATTACGAGCATTGGAACTAAAGAGACGCCGAATTGGAGAATTATTAAAGATTTATCATAGTATGCTCACTTTGAAGAAGTTACGGCGTAACTCATCTCTCACATTACGCCGTAACTAAAGCGTGACTCAGAAAGCCAACTCACCAGAAGATTACGGCGTAACTCTCCCAAAAGATTACGACGTAACTATATTAGGTGGTCAAATGAGAATCCGCGCCGCTGATAACTACGTCGTAACTCGTGCATAAACTACGGCGTAACCAAGAACTATTGAAGATATGGCGTAACCACTTCTCAGGTTACGCCGTAACCAGAAGCTCTAGTGCAATTTACGAAGAATAGAGGATTACGGCGTAACTATTTTATTAGTTACGTCGTAATCTAGATCCGCCTATAAATACCCCACGATTTCCAAAGATTTGAGCATCCCATTTCACACACCACAACTAAAGAACGTGGGAAGAAGCCAAAGGCGGGGCTAGAGGAGCATACGGAGCTATTTTCAAGGGAGAAATCACTCCCCTATGATAAGCATTAGCATTTTATCTTTTCTTTACTTTCGATTCATGTATTTTGTAACATTAAATATTGAATTAATTTTTATGGTTAATATGAGCGGCTAAGCACCTCTTGGTGCTGGCCTAGTTATGATTCCTTAATTGTTTTGTTTGCGTTTATATTACTTCCGTATAATTATTTCTAAGTGTATGCATGCATAGTTTATTGGTAGCTACCCTTGTTTCAGTAGTTTTGAATGGCGATAGAGGCTAGTTTCTTAGGAGATATGACCAACTGACCCTAAGTGAGTAGACTAAGACGGGAAGGGTAAGATATGACCAACTGACGACCGTTTCTACTTGTGCGATTTGACCAACTGATCACCTACCGTTTGGATGAACTTAAGAATTAGGGGATGAGTGTTTAAGTTGTTAACGCTCGGGCACTCAATATTATAAGTCTAGCATGTAGTGGTAATTAATGACTCGGCTTAGGGGACCATGAACAACTGGACTTATGAGGGGACACCTGACTTCTCCAGTGGTGGCACCACTCAGGAATCAACACTTAAGCATCTTAGGATTCAACATGCTGCTACAGAATTTAATCTTCAACAAACCAGAGGCCCTGGAGGTTCCAGTGGTGGTGCACTAACCACACCAGTTCTCGATACGGTTAATCAACCCGATAAGGGAACTGGTACCACCACTCAAGAATCAACAGATCAACAGCAGCAAGAAGATGAAATCATTTTCGACTTTGAACAAGAGGAACAAGAGAAGAATGAGAAGATCACCGATGAAGACATAGAGGAAGCGGCTAAGGAAAAGGCTGGAGAAGAAGCTAAGGATAAAGCTGATGAGGAAGAAAGGATTCGAATTGAGGCTGACAGTTTCATTCAAGACAATCCTGAACATAACCCTGAAGAAACTTTTGAGCCACCTAAGGACCCTAAGCCTTCTCATGACTCATCTTCATCTGATTCATCATCTCACTCATCACCACCACCATCCAAAGATGCTACCACCAGATCATCCTCCAAATCTGTCAAGAAACCTACCGACACTTGGGCATCACGCAAAGACTAAGATAGTCAAGGTCGTCAGCAAGCAAGGAAAAGAAACGTGGTTAACAAGAAATTGAATCGACTTGCCGACGAGTTAATCTACTTCAAAATGTGATAAACGAGTTCTCGGAGGAAAGAGACCATATCAAGCAATTTCTCAACCGAGATATACAGGTAAAATGGACAAGACGATTAGGAATACACTCATAAGTTCCTCCCGACACTCGTCCCTAGAGTTACAAGAGAGATGTTTGCCAGACAACTCTATCCACATCTCATGGAATTGGTCAAGCACATTATCAACTACCCTGGGTCATGGAAATCAAACCAATTCCGCTCCGATTTTCACGATCTTTGAATTGATCTCTAAGTTGGTTATGAAAATGTCTCAACGATCCGCAACTTTCACTTCTGATGAAGCAAAACATTTTGAGGCATTACTAGAATATCAACTCAAGACATCATGTAAAGAGTCGGCTGGTCGGGTTAAGCGACCAAGAGATGATGACGATGCTGACAAGGATTCCGAGCCTAAAAGTCAAAAGAAAACAGGCGAATCCTCTTCCATGGAGGATTACATTATCTATCCTAGTTACCTTAAACACATGGGCTTGTTATGTCAATTTCCCATTGTTGTATGTGTTTGGGTATATATACCCCTCCATACTTCCATGGAGGGGTGAGTCTCATTTGTGTAACTTTACCTTTCAATAATAAAACACACATAGTTTCTCCCTTCTCTTCATACTTGCTCTCACTAACATGATGAAGATGTTCTTCCATCTTCCAAGACCTCCCGAATCACCATTTCAACCACATATTCGAACCTAACATTGGTATCAAGAACAAGGTCGGTTTTAGTTTTGGTTGATTTGTGTGATTTTATATCTTGTCAAAATCTTGTATAAAAATCTGTTTTTCACAAAGTTGTTAAGTTTTAACATTATTTTAGTGTTTAACAGTTTTTTATTCAAGTTTTTAATGTATCATTTATTGTCAAAATTTGTTAAGGGTTAACAAAAAATGGGAATAAACTGCCTTGTGTCTATTTTGTTTACAAACAGTTTTATTCATATTTTTACTCGTATAACATTTTTGTCCATCTCGTAAATAGTTGGTGGTCTTCATCTGGTCATTTGGTCAATATCTGGTGAGTTTATCTTTGTCAAACACGGGTCAAAAAGGCATTTCTTATGATTTTTCTGGGTTTCTCTATGAATCTAGACTAATTTTTGGTCGGAATACATCGCCGGAAAAAAATCAACGGGTCAAACCCTAGTTCTATGCCAAAGGATCTTCAGATTGTTTACGAGTAGCTTGGAAAGCTACTCGTAAGGTATTACACGTAAGGCTTACGCCTATGACTGTTGGCTTATGCCTAAAACCTTGCTTACGCCTAAGAAAACCTACGCGTAAGGTCTTACGTGTAACATGGAACCTGACTTACGCATAACTTGTTGATAAGGATTTAAAAGGTACACTTTTGAGGGGTCATTTAAGCCCTTAATTGATCACTTTTGTATCCGTTACTACTTAATTTCGTTCCTTTTCACTTTTAGGTCTCTTGAAGGCAAATTCTTTGGAATGACACTTATTCGGACGAAAAGGCGAATATACAAAGAAAATGGCCAAAGTCAAGAATCGAGACACTCGTCATTGAATCAAGGGGACGGCGTCGGCGTAATCATGACGCCGTCGCAACATGTTTTGTGACGACTCCATAGCCAAATTGCTTATTAACAAGTGACGGCATCGTGTATTAAAAGAATAGGCGTCGCAACTCGACGGCCTAGATTTGATCCGAGGCGGCGTCACAGTATAAGTGTGCCGTCACAATGATAACGTGGCCAAGATTTAAACCCAAATGACGGCGACCGACGGCCACAATTAAAGAGTGACGTCGTCGCAGCTTGTAACACTATATATATAATCCGAATTTTTCGCTTTTTAGAGGTAGTTTTCGTACTACTTATAAATTTTGGAATTTTCCAAGTGTTAATTTTCTAGAAAATTTGTAAACATCCATTCTACAAGCATTATATCCTAGTTTAGTAGAGTCTTATATATATTGTTACCGCCGATTTTACGTGAAGGTTTCGTTTGTTTTCTTCAAGTGTGCAGGTTTTATTTATCAAGAAGAAGATACAAAAGATTGGAAGAAGCTTTTCACGCATAACATTCTTCTTGAAGAAAGATTTAACCACTACTTCACACGGATCCTACCGAGCTAATCAGGGGAGTATTAGTTTCTTTTGTTTTTAATTACCTTCCATTATCATAACTTTGATATTTTCGGGAACATTGGGGACAATGTTCAGGTTTAAGTGTAGGGAGGAAAATAAACGGAACTTTGAACTATGTTTATCCTTGACTATTTGCCTTGTCCAATTTCATTTGTGTAATAAACCATGAGAAATATCAGTTAGGGTAATTTTGGCACCAAATTTAAAAATTTTCATTACATGTAAGAGTGGGCCATTAGTCTTAATAAAGCACAAAAACCCTTTACCACTTAAATTCCACCCAAAATATGATGATCGCCCTTAGATTAGTAGGAATTAAAGCATTCGTCTTTAATGCTTAGAGTGTGAACCGGTAGTATAATAGATTCTAGACCTTGTTTTGTGATGCATTCCGAGATCGCTAGTAAGACTACACTTGTGTAGTTAGGAATAACTAAATGATAAGAGGCATTAGGATAACCCTTGTTTGATACCCGTAATATAATTACTTCTTCCACATCGGTTGAGTAATTCCCCCACACCCTTGCGTTGTACTCATCTTTAGTATACGATACCCCTAGTTAACCCCTCGAGCCTATCCTTTTCACGGTTCTCATGATGTTTCGGTTTTCCGGAATATCAATGAAGAGCATTGTTTACAATCCACACTCAAATGTACACCCAAATAGCCTTAGCCTACCTTATATGCACTCACTTTTAGTGCATTATTGTTATCATACTAAATCCTTAGTTCAATTATCTAGTTGCTTGCATAAGTTGATAAGTCGAGTCATGTCTTTTGTACACAGTTTTGGGACGATTGGGACTCATGGGAAAAGTTAAATTTTATGGAATGACGGAAGGAACGTAAATTCAAATTCCCTTTATTTGCGTAATAATGTACTCCAAGTGTTTTGATCTTTTCAATTCGGGTCAAATTAGTGTTAGAGGAATAAAAACTCAAGTGTAGGGATGTGCCTATAAATCCTTATTATTTTGATGTTATCGTAGAGGATGGTAGAGTAAAATTGTATGGAAAAAAAAAAAAAAAAAAAAAAACATGCGGCTACTATCCTACATCTATCTTTAAATTTATATTTGTTTGTTTCAGTTATCTAGAGTTTAAAGTGTCGAGTCTTGGCTTAGCAATGCCATTCTTCTCATGCTTGTAACATAAAGATTTTTGACTTGCCACCACTAAATCGCCTATCCCACCAAACCCTTTGTTTCCCTACCGTAAGCCCAACATTACAACCCTTTAAAAGACCTCCTGGATAGTTTTTCCTAGGTGCTTATGCCAAAGCGATGGAGGTTTGATCTAGTCTTAAGCCTACGGTAATCTATCTACTAGGACCGGTTAATGAGTGTTTATCTTCCATTTCCAACTTGATATATTTCATATACACCGAGAGATGTGAGTATCCAAACACCCTTGTGAGGTGCTAGTATGTAATTTCGTGCTTGTTATGACTTTTTCGGGCATATATGCGTTGTGAATTGTTCTAAACTAATGCTTCATGACCTATAACTTATAAATTAATTGGCTAAAAGCACATTTGCTTGAGGACAAGCAAATACCAAGTGGAGGGATATTTGATAAAGATTTACAAGGTACATTTTTTAGGGGTCATTTAAGCCCTTAATTGATCACTTTTGTATCCGTTACTACTTAATTTCGTTCCTTTTCACTTTTTAGGTCTCTTGAAGGCAAATTGCTGGAATTACACTTATTCGGACGAAAAGGCGCGAATATACGAAGAAAATAGCCAAAGTCAAGAATCGACACACTCAAGCTGGTGGAACTGAAGGGACCGCCGTCATGACATGACATATTTTGTGATGACTCACTAGCCAAATTGCTTATTTACAAGTGACGGCATCGGTTTTAAAAGAGTAGGCGTCATGACTCGGACGGCCTATATTTGATCCGACGGCGTCACGGGCATAAGGTGACGCCGTCACAATGATAACGTGGCAAGACGAAACCCTAATGACGGCGACCCGACGGCGCCACAATTAAAGAGGCGTCGTCGCAGCTTTGTAACACTATATATATAATCCGAATTTTTAGTTTTTGGAGAGGTAGTTTTACTGCTACTTATAAATTTTGGAATTTTCAGTGTGTTAATTTTCTAGAAAATTTGAAAACATCCATTCTACAAGCATTATATCCTAGTTTAGTAGAGTCTTATATATATTGTTACCGCCGATTTTACGTGAAGGTTTCGTTTGTTTTCTTCAAGTGTGCAGGTTTTATTTATCAAGAAGAAGATACAAAAGATTGGAAGAAGCTTTTCACGCATAACATTCTTCTTGAACAAAGATTTAACCACTACTTCACACGGATCCTACCGAGCTAATCAGGGGAGTATTAGTTTCTTTCGTTTTTAATTACCTTCCATTATCATAACTTTGATACTTCGGGAACATTGGGACAATGTTCGGTTTAAGTGTAGGAGGAAAATAAAGCGGAACTTTGAACTATGCTTATCCTTGACTATTTGCCTTGTCCAATTTCATTTGTGTAATAAACCATGAGAAATATCGTTAGGGTAATTTTGGCACCAAATTTAAAATTTTCATTACATGTAAGAGTGGGCCATTAATCTTAATAAAGCACAAAAACCCTTTACCACTTAAATTCCACCCAAAATGTGATGATCGCCCTTAGATTAGTAGGAATTAAAGTATTCATCTTTAATGCTTAGAGTGTGAACCGGTAGTATAATAGATTCTAGACCTTGTTTTGTGATGCATTCCGAGATCGCTAGTAAGACTACACTTGTGTAGTTAGGAATAACTAAATGATAAGAGGCATTAGGATAACCCTTGTTTGATACCCGTAATATAATTACTTCTTCCACATCGGTTGAGTAATTCCCCACACCCTTGCGTTGTACTCATCTTTAGTACACGATACCCTAGTTAACCCTCAAAGTCTATCCTTTTCACGGTTCTCATGATGTTTCGGTTTTCGAATATCAATGAAAACATTGTTTACAATCCACACTCAAATGTACACCCAAATAGCCTTAGCCTCACCTTATATGCACTCACTTTAGTGCATTATTGTTATCATACTAAACCCTTAGTTCAATTATCTAGTTGCTAGCATAAGTTGATAAGTCGAGTCATGTCCTTTGTACACAGTTTTGGGACGATTGGGACTCATGGGAAAAGTTAAATTTTATGGAATGACGGGAAGGGAACGGTAAATTCAAATTCCCTTTATTTGTGTAATAATGTACTCCAAGTGTTTTGATCTTTTCAATTCGGGTCAAATTAGTGTTAGAGTAATAAAACTCAAGTGTAGGGATGTGCCTATAAATCCTTATTATTTTGATGTTATCGTAGAGGATGGTAGAGTAAAAGTGTATGTGAAAAAAAAAAAAAAAAAAAAAAAAAAAACATGCGGCTACCATCCTACATCTATCTTTAAATTTATGTTTGTTTGTTTCAGTTATCTAGAGTTTAGAGTGTCGAGTCTTGGCTTAGCAACGCCATTCTTCTCATGCTTGTAACATAAAGATTTTTGACTTGCCACCACTAAATCGCCTATCCCACCAAACCCTTTGTTTCCCTACCGTAAGCCCAACATTACAACCCTTTAAAAGACCTCCTGGATAGTTTTTCCTAGGTGCTTATGCCAAAGCGATGGAGGTTTGATCTAGTCTCAAGCCTATGGTAATCTATCTACTAGGACCGGTTAATGAGTGTTTATCTTCCATTTCCAACTTGATATATTTCATATACACCCGAGAGATGTGAGTATCCAAACACCCCTTGTGAGGTGCTAGTATGTAATTTCCATGCTTGTTATGACTTTTTGGGGCATATATGCGTTGTGAATTGTTCTAAACTAATGCTTTATGACCTCTAACTTATAAATTAATTGGCTAAAGCGCATTTGTTTGAGGACAAGCAAATACCAAGTGTAGGGATATTTGATAAGGATTTAAAAGGTACACTTTTGAGGGTCATTTAAGCCCTTAATTGATCACTTTTGTATCCATTGTTGGGTTTTAGGTTCCTTGGATTTGATGAGACAAAATAAATACAAGAATGAAACAAAGGGACTTAAAGTGAAGGAGATGATACCTACAAAAAGATGGAAGGACTTGCTTGCAAAAGAAGATTTATTATTTAGTTCTTCGTAGTATTTTGTAAACCCTAATCCTCTAGTATATAAAGAGGACATGGGGTGTAGGTTTTAACAATTAAGTCTTCCATAATGTAGTCTAAAGGTGTGTGTATGTGTAACCTAGACGTGTTCCTATAAACGTCTAGGGTTAGAGTTTGTTTAGTTTAGCCTCAAGGATCTTTGATCCTGTTACAAGTTAAGTGTAACCGTATTATTACGATCATATAATATTTGAGGCTTGGGTGATTATAATGAAAACCTTGTGTCAATAACTTTGATTTGTTTTATTCCTATGCGTATCATGTTTATTGTCATTGTTATTGTTAACCCTAGAGGCTCAAAACGATCTCAAGGAGTAATATCAAACTCCACAATTGGTATCGAGCTTGGGGAGCTCGTTACCTAGGGATTCGCAAGGTTTTATTGGTCGAAGAATGGTTAAAATACGAAAAACTTGAATCGAAAATTCTCGTATTTTTCTGCAGACGCTTTAAAACGCGATAACTTTTTCGATTAGCTGTTGGATCGTGAACGAAATTTTCGTGGACGTTCTCTATATATTCATCTAACTTTTCACCGGAGGATTGTCGATCCGAGCTCTCAATCAAAAGTTATTCGAGTGTTGAAGTTGGGCTGCGAACAGTTTAACAATTCGAATTTTTGGGTTTTCTTGGATATTCAACTTCTTGAATTTGAGTTACTTGTTCTAATTCTTGATGGAGGTTGTTTATACATTGTGTGGTGTTTATGATTCATGATTAGAAGCGACTTTCCTAGTGTTTTTACGAAACCACTTCTAGTGTTTTCGAAACCACCGATAGTGTTTCTGAAACCACTTCTAGTGTTTTCTCAAACCATCGATAGTGTTTTTACGAAACCACTTCTAGTGTTTTCGAAACCACTCCTAGTGTTTTCTTGAAACCACTCCTAGTGTTTTCTTGAAACCACTCCTAGTGTTTTCTCGAAACCACTTGCTAGTGTTATTTTAATTCCACCGCTTATGTTTCTTGTTCGTTTATCTTGATGAGGTTTTGGAATTGAGGGAAGCCGTACATGTTTTTAGTCGAGATTTTTGGTGGCGCACACATGGGATTTTGGTTCACACACACAAGGAGTTTGGTTATTTGATCTTAAAGGTTTTAAAAGGCTCGTATTTGGTTTATTGGACTAGTTGATTACGAAGGCGATTGAATATCACTAATTTGATGTTGTAGTTGAGTTTCACGTGTTTGTGTTCTTATCATATCTCAAAGCGGGTGTTACACTTTGGATATAACTTGTTAGGCTTAAAGGATGTTGACGAAGACTTGCAAAATCTAGTTTTCATAGGTCAAGGGGTGGATGGATGAAGACCTAGTTAACTATCATTTAAAGGAGTTACATTGTAGTGCTCAAGGTCTCATTGAAGATGAGGATTTTGTCAAGAGATTGCGGTCTACTTATATGGTGTTAGTATAAGTTTGGAGTCACGTGGATAAACAAGACATAAGATACAAGTTTGGGTTATTTTACTTCTTCATCAAATTCGTTATACTTGGTTTTCTTCACAAGTGATCATTACATAGAGCTTCTTGATTTGAAGAATCATTTTCATGCACCACTCAAGGGAAGTTTCTAATGTTTACATTCTCTATTTGTTGATAAAAAAGGGAAGAGATATTGGAGTGCGATGGCATGGATTAAGGGAAGACAAAGGAAGACAAGAATGTTTCATTCACGGAGATGTTTACATCTCAACTTCGCTACTGCTAGGGAAGTTCGTACACGACTTTGTTTGTTTTGTCATCATCAAATAGGGAATATTGTTGGTTTTAGGTTCCTTGGATTTGATGAGACAAAATAAATACAAGAATGAAACAAAGGGACTTAAAGTGAAAGAGATGAAACCTACAAAAAGATGGAAGGACTTGCTTGCAAAGAAGATTTATTATTTAGTCCTTCGTAGTATTTTGTAAACCCTAATCATCTAGTATATAAAGAGGACATGGGGTGTAGGTTTTAACAATTAAGTCTTCCATAATGTAGTCTAAAGGTGTGTGTGTGTAACCTAGGCGTGTTCTATAAGCGTCTAGGGTTAGAGTTTGTTTAGTTTAGCCTCAAGGATCTTTGATCCTGTTACAAGTTAAGTGTAACCGTATTGTTCTGATCATATAATATTTGAGGCTTGGAGTGATTATAATGAAAAACCTTGTGTCAATAACTTTGATTTGTTTTATTCCGCTGCGTATCATGTTTATTGTCATTGTTATTGTTAACCCTAGAGGCTCAAAACGATCTCAAGGAGTAATATCAAACTCCACATCCGTTACTACTTAATTTCGTTCCTTTTCACTTTTTAGGTCTCTTGAAGGCAAATTGCTGGAATGACACTTATTCGGACGAAAAAGCGCGAATATCTGAAGAAAATGGCCAAAGTCAAGAATCGAGACACTCAAGTCGTTGGGCCCGAAGGGGCGGCGTCGGCGTTTAAGCTATCGACGCCGTCAAGAACATATTTTATGATGACTCACTAGCCAAATTGCATATTTACAAGTGACGGCATCGGGTTTTAAAAGAGTAGGCGTCGCGGCTCGGACGGCCTATATTTGATCGAGACGGCGTCACAGGCATAAGGTGGCGCCGTCACAATGATAACGTGGCCAAGACGAAACCCTAATGACGGCGACCCGCGTCACAATTAAAGAGTGCGTCGTCGCGGTTTGTAACACTATATATATAATCCGAAATTTTCAGTTTTTGGAGAGGTAGTTTTACGTACTACTTATAAATTTTTGAAATTTTTCAGTGATAATTTTCTAGAAAATTTGTAAACATCCATTCTACAAGCATTATATCCTAGTTTAGAAGAGTCTTATATATATTGTTACCATGATTTTATGTGAAGGTTTCGTTTGTTTTCTTCAAGTGTGCGTGTTTTATTTATCAATAAGAAGATACAAAAGATTGGAAGAAGCTTTTCACGATAACATTCTTCTTGAACAAAGATTTAACCACTACTTCACACGGATCCTACCGAGCTAATCGGGGAGTATTAGTTTCTTTGCTTTTAATTACCTTCCATTATCATAACTTTGATACTTCGGGAACATTGGGGACAATGTTGGGTTTAAGTGTAGGGAGGGAAAATAAACGGAACTTTGAACTATGCTTATCCTTGACTATTTGCCTTGTCCAATTTCATTTGTGTAATAAACCATGAGAAATATCAGTTAGGGTAATTTTGGCACCAAATTTAAAATTTTTCATGACATGTAAGAGTGGGCCATTAGTCTTAATAAAGCACAAAAACCCTCTACCACTTAAATTCCACCCAAAATGTGATGATCGCCCTTAGATTAGTAGGAATTAAAGCATTCATCTTTAATGCTTAGAGTGTGAACCGGTAGTATAATAGATTCTAGACCTTGTTTTGTGATGCATTCCGAGATCGCTAGTAAGACTACACTTGTGTAGTTAGGAATAACTAAATGATAAGAGGCATTAGGATAACCCTTGTTTGATACCGTAATATAATTACTTCTTCCACATCGGTTGAGTAATTCCCCACACCCTTGCGTTGTACTCATCTTTAGTACACGATACCCTAGTTAACCCCTCGAGCCAATCCTTTTCACGGTTCTCATGATGTTTCGGTTTTGAATATCAATGAAAACATTGTTTACAATCCACCCTCAAATGTACACCCAAATAGCCTTAGCCTACCTTATATGCACTTACTTTTGTGCATTATTGTTATCATACTAAACCCTTAGTTCAATTATCTAGTTGCTTGCATAAGTTGCTAAGTCGAGTCATATCCTTTGTACACAGTTTTGGGACGATTGGGACTCATGGGAAAAGTTAAATTTTATGGAATGACTGGAAGGGAATGGTAAATTCAAATTCCCTTTATTTGCGTAATAATGTACTCCAAGTGTTTTGATCTTTTCAATTCGGGTCAAATTAGTGTTAGAGTAATAAAAACTCAAGTGTAGAGATGTGCCTATAAATCCTTATTATTTTGATGTTATCGTAGAGGATGGTAGAGTAAAAGTGTATGAAAAAAAAAAAAAAAAAAAAAAAAAAAAAAAAATGCGCTACCATCCTACATCTATCTTTAAATTTATGTTTGTTTGTTTCAGCTTATCTAGAGTTTAGAGTGTCGAGTCTTGGCTTAGCAACGCCATTCTTCTCATGCTTGTAACATAAAGATTTTTGACTTGCCACCACTAAATTGCCTATCCCACCAAACCCTTTGTTTCCTACCGTAAGCCGACATTACAACCCTTTAAAAGACCTCTGGATAGTTTTTCCTAGGTGCTTATGCCAAAGCGATGGAGGTTTGATCTAGTCTCAAGCCTATGGTAATCTATCTACTAGGACCGGTTAATGAGTGTTTATCTTCCATTTCCAACTTGATATATTTCATATACACCGAGATGTGAGTATACAAACACCCCTTGTGAGGTGCTAGTATGTAATTCCGTGCTTGTTATGACTTCTTCGGGCATATATGCGTTGTGAATTGTTCTAAACTAATGCTTCATGACCCCTAACTTATAAATTAATTGGCTGAAAGCACATTTGCTTGAGGACAAGCAAATACCAAGTGTAGAGATATTTTATAAGGATTTAAAAGGTACACTTTTGAGGGGTCATTTAAGCCCTTAATTGATCACTTTTGTATCCGTTACTACCTAATTTCGTTCCTTTTCACTTTTTAGGTCTCTTGAAGGCAAATTGTTGGAATGACACTTATTCGGATGAAAAGGCGCGAATATACGAAGAAAATGGCCAAAGTCAAGAATCGAGACACTCAAGCGGTGGAACTAAAGGGGACGGCGTCAGCGTTTAACTGCGATGCCGTCGCAACATATTTTGTGATGACTCACTAGCCAAATTGCTTATTTACAAGTGACGGCATCAGGTTTTAAAAGAGTACTCACTAGCCAAATTGCTTATTTACAAGTGACGGCATCAGGTTTTAAAAGAGTAGGGCGTCGCAGCTCAGACGGCCTATATTTAATCCAGACGGCCTCACAGGCATAAGGTGACGCCGTCACAATGATAACGTGGCCAAGACGAAACCCTAATGACGGCGACCCGATGGCGTCACAATTAAAGACTGACGTCGTCGCAGTTTGTAACACTATATATAGAATCCGAATTTTTTAGTTTTTGGAGAGGTAGTTTTGTGGAGTAAAAATCTAAACCGAACCAAGGCTGTCTTGGGCAGTATCTTAGGGTTCCATACCCTAATTTACCACAAGATAAGTGTTTTACTTCATTGATTCAATTATGTCTTCAATTGTTTGTGTGTATGCTTGCATGTTCCCCATGTCCGGCTAACTTACTTGTGTGTTTGCTTAGATATATGAAACCTAGTTATTGAATATTGATTGGTTGTCTCTTATCTTAATTGTGATTGATCTAGTATTGCGATAGGTCATTCGTTGTGTTATTAATGCTTGATTAATCTTTGTTGAACCTTAGCTTATAGTTACTAGTGGAATTGTAGGCTAAACATCCAAAGATCACCTTAGTGTTAAGTTTATGAATCCTAGAGACTTAGTAGTCATTAACCTTAGGTAAATTCAAAGAGTTAGGGATAAGCGCATACCCTACGACCTTAGAAACACAACGCGTTAAGAATAAGGACGTGACAATTCAACCATCAATAGGAGATAACTAGGAGTAATAACATCTAAGCAAATACATTTTAACTATCATAAGAGCACACATCAATTAGACATAGACTACACTCACCTCGGGTTAGATAATTAGAAGTAATCGGTAGAAATACTAAAACCCTCAAATCCAATACCCCGAGATTTGTAATTTCCATTTTCTAAAAAAAACATAAAAAAGATTAAAAAAAATAATCCTCCTCAACCCCAACCTTAGCGTAGTAATTTCTCACTAGCATTCCTATTCCCCTAGAGAATGATATCAATACCCGTGGCTTACCCTAATACTACACTACAGCGATTAGGTTCACTGCCTAGGGTGTTATAAAACTTGCTCGATGAAAAGGAAGTTCCTTTGACCCCGAACGCGTTGCATAAGCGTATCACTTGTGATTACTCATAACTTGTTTACGCATAAGGATATGGCCAAGGTGTTGTTTATGTGTAGATATTTGGCTTCCCTTTACGCGTAAGGACAGAAAAGTAGATGAAAAAAAGAAGACTCGTTTTTTACCATGACCAATACCAATCTTGCAAACTTACTCAACCTCAGTTTCCATCATCAGTTCATAGAGACTCGCGCAGGACTTAACAACAACCAAGCTACAACAACTCCATTACTTAACCAAATCCGACACCGTATCACGAATACAACAATCAAGACTCCAAATTTAAAGAATCTCGGTTTCTTTTTAGTGATTGTACAAAAGCTCAAATAGCTTTACAAGATCAAACACACTAAAAGAAATCATCATAGATTCGAAAATATGAAAAAAAATTAAGTCGAATTTAATTTCGTGTTTAACAATCTAACTCACGAAATTTAAATCATCATAGATCTGCGATGGAGATTCAATTCATTTTTTTTGGAATATAAAGTAAGATTAATAACAAGTTTGTTATCATCCTACTTTGCTTCGTTCAAAGGCGCAAAAATGATTTTACAAAACCTTAACCTCACCCGAGACCCTTGTAAGGATCTTGAAGCCATAACCGAATGCGTTGCTCCTTTGTTCTTCCTATCGTGGGTTTGAAAAGTATAACATGATTTATGGTTTTGAGTAAGAATAAGGTGAGTTCAACTATCTCAGTTTGTGTTTTAAAGATCAAGGATGTTAATGGTGAGTGCTATGTGGTTGATGCCTTAGAGGTGAGAAAATAATGGAGCGTCTAAATTTTATTAGGGTTGCAAATGAGATATTTGACTAGGGATTAGTATCTTTATATTACAAATAATTAGGGTTTGTAAATGGGTGATTACTCTATTTGAAACATGGGCCTAAATATGTATTCGTGGGGCTTGTCTTGATTTGGGATTGTATTTGTGTTGGGCCCGCGTAATCTTTGTTGGGTGTGGATCGATATTTATACACCGGTGTTAATATTGGATCGGTTTGTAATAGGATGGCTTGGGTTCTTGGACTATTCATGGACTATTATGAGCTAATAGGGCCTCCCAAATTACTAGATCTTTGGGCTTAAGGCATGTTATTAGTGTCACACGGTTCGAGTTGTTGGATTTGGATTTATTGGGCCACAAATAGCACTAAAACCTTTAACGTGTAAGTGAAATTTTGTTTGTGGTATTTTGGTATTACAATTTTCACGGGGATACAATTTTGACAAGAATCGGGAAACCATTATCAAGTTCAATTAAACCGTTAACAAAGGCTAGATTTGGGAATTTAACTGTAAGATGTGTCTACGGCGAGAATTCTTGGGAAACCATTATCAAGTTCAATTAAACCGTTAACAAAGGCTAGATTTGGGAATTTAATCGTAAGATGTGTCTACTGGCTAGAATTATTTATTATTTATTTGAGGTTGAAGTGGGATATCACGGGTGCGTGTACTTAGTATCCAAGATATCGTGGTTGGTTGAATGCATGATTCTTGAGATGCTTGTTCGAGCTTTAACACTACGAATGACAAAGACTTGAGTTGTCTAGTTATACATGATGTAAGGAGTCACGTTGTTGTGCTCACACAGATAACTATCACTTTTAAGGAGTTACGTTGTTGTGCTCAAGTGTCACACTGTCGTGGATAATTCGAGAAACTTTAAGTTTACCTTTTTGATGGTGGTAAGAAAAAGGGTTCTTCGTCCGACAATAGTGCAAGTTTAAGTCACAAGTTCGGTTATTTTACTTGGTCTCAAGTTCGTCATATTGGGTTTTCCATCGAGTCACTACAAAAGTCGTCGAAATGATAATGGGGTTCGGAAAGAGTTAGGCGAGAAGAGTATACACGAGTGAATTCATCATCAACATACGTGGTGTATGATTCGATTCATTGAAAACATCGGGGAAAAGAGTATAGGTGTTCATTTCTTCTTTGATGTTTTTAGATTTTTTTCAAAAACCCGTTTCCCTTCATGAATTTCTTCAATCAGAGGGAAGAAATGAGACGATTTGTGGTGCAAATTTCTCAAGTTGGTGTTATCGTCTCACTTTCACAGAGTTATCGTGCTTAAAGTTACCTAAATATGATGTTGTGATGCCTTACACACGGTCATTTTATCGAGTAATTGCAGATTCACATGTAATTATTATTCCGATACACTGCAACATTCAGGGGGAGTCGTTTCATTTCGTCTTTCGTGGTTTGTTTGGTGTGAAGCATCTACATACGTGAGAAAATCTTGTTGATCTCAAGCATGTTACCCCGAACGGATTTTCGAAACAAGTCGATTTACCTTGTGTGGTTTATTGCTCATCTACAAATTCCGGCTGCGTCGAAAATTTCAAAAGTTAGAGGAAATGTTCACTACATCAAAGTTTTGAATCTGCTGAAGACGGTTGTCGAGTTTAGGGGAAGTCGATTGAAACTTCGCCAAAAGGAGTGTACGGAGAAGCTAAAGACATGCGACATGATTTGGGGAAGTTAATTCAATTCATGCATATTACATCATTTGCCTACAAGTGAAGAAAACGGTTCTCAAGTCGAGGTACAAGAAGAAGACAAAGAGCGTAAACTTTCATCATCCTCAGCACTTGAAGAGCTTATGAAGACCTTTCTTTATTTGTTTTCTATATTTGTAGTAAATGTTGTAAGTAATCCCTTATGTCGTCCCATTGGGGGAAGATTGTTGGAATTGCTCCTAACAGAGAAATGGAACGACATTGACGGGATTACATTATCTATCCTAGTTACCTTAAACACATGGGCTTGTTATGTTAATTTCCCATTGTTGTATGTGTTTGGGTAATATACCTGTTGGAATCGCTCCTAACTCGTAAATTGAACGACATTGACGGGATTACATTTTCTATCTTTGTTAGCTAAAACACAAGGGCTTGTTATGTCATATAGTCATAGTTGTATGTGTTTAGCTATAAATACCCTCCTAGACTTTCCTAGGAGGGTGAGATTCTTAGTGTAGCTTTCATCTTTAAATAATAATACACACTAGTTTTTCCATTCTCTTTAGTTTCTCTCTAAATTGAAGATGGTGTTCTTCCATCTTCCAAGACCTCGATTCACCAAATCTTCCATATATTCAATCCTAACATTGGTATCAAGAGCAAGGTCGATTTTCATTGGTCGATTTTGGTAATGAATCGACCACATGCTCCATAGTACGGCCATCTACCATTTCTTGACCTTACGGTAATGAGGGAGTAGCATCAACAAGTCTAGAAAACCACTCATATTCTTCGGTTGTATCGTCATCTAGCCATGAGACAACATTGGTCTTAGTCTTCTTCTTCTTTGGCTTTGATGAGGACTCTGGTTTCTTTGTTGTGGCGGGAGAGGTGGGTTGTTGTTGGGGCTCTGTGATCTATTTGTCGTCACCACCAGTGTATTCGAAATGATCACCGGTTTTCTCTGTTGATGGTGGTAACTCAGAGTCCTGCGGTTTCTCTGTAACAGCAGAACGTGGAGAGATCTTCTTTTAGTGGTCCTTGGGTGAGGTGGAGGCATAGAGGAGGAGTCATCAGACTTCTTCTTGCGTTTGGTCTCTTTATCCTTATCCTTATCATCATCGTCTCTTGGGCGCTTTGGCCTTCATTTCTTTGGTTTGCATGACGTGTTAAGTTGGTATTCAAAGAATGCTTCAAACAATTTACCTTCTTCAAAAGTAAACATTCCGGATCGTTTTGACATTTGTAGTACCGGCTTGGAAACCATTTCGCATCGGAGAAAGTCAGTAGGCTCGATTGGGTTGATTATTCTTGTTAAAGGCGTTGATCTTATCGTTTGCTTGACCAACTGCATGAGATTCGAGATAGAGTTGTCGGTGAACATCTCCTTGTCACTCCGAGAACAAAGGTCGAGAAGGAACTTATGAGTATATTCCCTAATCGTCTTGTTCATTTCACCCTGTACATCTCGGTTGAGAAACTTCTGAATCTGTTCCCGTTCTCTCAACATCTGGTTTATCCCGTTTTGAAGAAGGTTGACTCTGTCAATGAGTTGATTTAGTTTCTTGTTGACTACGTTTTTCTTCCTAACTTGCTTGACAGCTTTAACAATCTTAGTCTTTGCTCGGGATGCCCAAGTGTCGGTTGGCTTCTTAATGGATCTGGATGCGGATCTGGTGGTTGCTTTGGATGGTGGAGGTGATGAGTAAGAAGATGAGTCTGATGATGATGAGACATGAGGAGGCTCAGGGTCCTTTGGTGGCTCAGAGGTTTGTTCCTTGCTTCGTACGGGACTATCAAGAATGTAGTCATTGGCTTCCTGTTCCGCTTGAGCCTTTTCTTGTGCCTTAACCCTAGCTTCTTAATCTGCTTGAGCTTGAGCTTCCATTTCTGCTTTTTCTTTAGCCGCAGCCTCAACATCTTCATCAGGAATTTTCTCAGACTTTTCCTTTTCTGGTTCCTCAAAGTAATAGATGATAGAATCCTCTAGTTGCCGTTATTGTTGTTCGTGGGTGGTGGTACCAGTTCCCTTATCGGGTTGATTAACCGCATCGGAAACTGGTGTGATAGTGCACCACCACTTGACCCTCCGGGGATACGAGTTTGTTCTTGTTCGAACTCTTTGGCAACGTGTTGAAGTCCGAGGTTCTTGAGCTTCTTTCTATAGTCTCTGTCTTCATCCAAGGGCTCTTCTTCCGAGCTCTTCTTCATGTTCAAGCACCGGAGTTTTCCCTTTGTCGACTTGGGGTGAGAGGTTTTGGCTTGTTAGTGTATCATCGGTTCGCATTCCGAGTAGATAATCTCTTCATCTGTTTGATGTCCTCCGAGTCCTCGTCCATTTGTTTCGGTTCGGTTTGGGAATAGGGATGGCTTCATGGAGGAACTCTCTTCTTGAGTGTGTGAGTTCTCTTTGGGTACCTTCGTACTCTCGCTCGCTATACTTCGATCGCCTCTTCCGGTCTTCCTAACAGTGTACCGGATAATTTTTCATCAATGAATCCCACTTTGCCTAATGCAACCGCTTCCAAATAACGTATACGATTGTAGTCCCTTGATATCGCAGTGAGAAGGCGATCTGTAATACCGCACCTTGTTTCTTCGTTGTTGAGTCCTTAACCGACAACATTGAGTGTGGGCTCAAGCAACACGGAGTGATGTTTGGGGTCATCAAGTCTCGAGGAATATCGGATTATTCCTAGAGCCCTTTGGATCAACAATTTGGTGTATCTGATGTAAGGGATCTTGGTGCCAGGCTTTTTAAGGTATGACATCATGCCGTCCCAAATCAGAGCTGCAAATTCGATATGATTCATGTTGACCATAGCCCAAAATATTTGTAGTTCCATGAGCTTTGGATGCTCAAAACCATCACACGTCCTGGCCGGTTGGCAATCATTATGTAGAGTGTTCTCCATGGCTGGGGGATGTTCTTAAGATCCACTGATGAGTGCTTTGTGATTATCCCAGCAGCTTCATCATAGCCGATATCGACCATGAACTGGAGAGCGACCTCTTCAGAAGGAGTAGCAGAGTAATCGGCAGGCTGGATGGTAGGAAGAAGGATAATAGCCTTTAAATCTGCAGGAGTGATGGTGACTTGTTTGTTGTTAAGTGTCACCGTCACAGCACTTTGACCTTTGACCTTTTGTATTGTATGCCAGAATTGGTGAATATAAATCTCCGGCACTGTTGCAGAGTTTGTGAGCATATTCTTGTAGGGATGAGTCTTCAGAATATCCGCTGCAATCTGATAAGAAGACTCAGAACAAGTGAAGTTTTCAAAATCGACCCTAAGGTTATTCTTTCCAATCTTCATTGGGTAACCGTTGGGGAAGATGTCTTCAACTGTGAGAACATTTGGTGCATCAATATTTTCCATTTGGACGTCCATATCATGATCTGAAAGATATTTAGCCAAAAGAACCAACATATCGAAAGACATTACGTTAGTCAAAAGTTGATTTTATTGTATATTTATTGAATATGATATGTTAACGAATGTTACGAGTCCAATGTCACTTGTTTGTCCAATAGTCCAAAGTAGTCGTGAAAAGTTTCGTGAATTTATTAACTTTAAGTTTTAAAGTCCAAATTTTCACTAATTATCACAACATGTTAACCATTTAAGCTTATTAATGACATTTTGGTTTCGTGACGTTATGATTTGTTTATTTACAAGTTTATGCAGCGTAACACTTCATAATTTTGGTTAATATAAGGCTTAGGCGAAAGTTCCAAGCTTATGCGTAAGCGGTTGTGGTCATACGCGTAAGCATAAGCTTATGCGCGTAGGGATCTTGACTTCACGCGTAAGAAATGTTACGCGTGGAAAAGAGAGCCTTAGGCATATAGCTTACGCGTGAAGGCTTACTCGTAAGAGTGAACCTTATGCGTAAAGCTTATCGCTTCGCATATCCTTCACGGATACGCCGTAGTCCCCTTTGTAGAACCTTATGCGTAAAGGTTAGCGTAAGATTTCTCTTTAAGATAACATTCTACGCGTAAGGTGATCCTTATGCGTGGGAGCTCGGTTAACCTTGATTTTGAATATTTCACGCGTAATAACCTGAAACAAATGAATCATAACACTTTCATTAACACCACATTCAATCTCTTTCAGTCTAACATGAAGTCTCTATCAAAACTTGTCACACCCCCAAAATATCGCAGCGGAACGATAGTGTCATTGGGGTATGACGTCATAGCACAAAGTATGGATACAGAAAACGACCTCTATAATGAGACGTTTTGAAAAGTTTACCATTCGATAAATAAGTTAAAGTTTACAACACATGAGATTTCAAAGTTTGATAATACATAAAGGTTTACAAAACATGTCGAATGGTAATAGATAAAAACACTAGACTCCAATGTATGCCATGAGACCCAAAAGCTCCATGAAATGCTATCACCTTACAACCCGAGATAAACATGCTAAAAGTGTCAACACAAAGGTTGGTGAGTTCGTAAGTTTGTAATAAAATGATCCGAAATACTTTGAGAATGTTCACACAAAGAAAGGCATTGTAAATCCACTCGGTTCCAAGTTCCGCCATACAAAACTTGCAACCTGTGTGTTCACAACCCATTGCCTAAAATAGAATGACAATCATGAATATGCGCATTAAGGTAGTTAAAAGTATAAATGTCACCACAAGGGTCTTCCAACAACTCGTGTTGGGATGTTCCTCCGACGCTCACGTTGGGCTGTATCCATAAAAATGGCCTTCCAACATATAAATGATGGGATGTTCCTCCAACGACTCACGTTGGGTTGTATCCAAATAAATGGCCTTCCAACATATAAATGATGGGATGTTTGTTTAAGTCTAGTCACTACACGCACCAAGTCTAAAGTATAAGTAATGTTGTTTGGCAAAAGAGTTTATGTGTTTGGATAAATAAGCATATATCTCGCCCCAAATAGTTTATAGGAATTTAAATGAGTTAAAGCGGGGTATGAACTCACCTGGTAGGATTGATATGCTAACAAAATGAAGTGCACGAAAATGAGGCTCGGAAACTATCCGCGACCTAAAATGAATGTTATGACTTGAGTTATGATATGTGGTCGTGAATGTATGATTTGAAAACGTATCACCCAATATGCTACTTGAAAACTAGTTATATATATAAAAAATTGTTACTTGAATGTGTGACGGTTCCATGTCAAAAATAATTATGCTTGAGCTAATGGTGAAAATATAGTTAAAACTATGTAACGGTTTTAGTAATTGTGAAATCGGTTTACATCGGACTTGACGTAATATATACATAGGAAAACTAACTTGTTTTTAAGGTCCGTTTCCCCCGAAACGTCCGTTTAGGCCCTTATAACCTTGATTAAAAATCCTTACAGCATACCAATGCTGGGAATAGTGTTTTCAGCACGTTTTTGACTCAAAGTTCGGTTAACCATATCTCACTCGTTTTAAGTCCGTTTTTCAAGTTCTTTATATCCACGCCAAGGTAATTAAGAGTACTAATATATTTTTAAACTTGGAGACTTCACAGAAATTTTAAGGCCACTGTTTGGTCAGTTGAAACTCGAACTGCATGTACATTTTTCGGAAAATTGTAGTTTTAAATCGTAACTTGAAACCACGTATCTTTTTCGTTATCACTCCGCTTTAGTCCGCTTCAAAAGCCACGCTCATGGATAAAAATCTATTTTCTAAAACTTTAATAAAACTTATAAAATGACTAACTTTTCGGAAAAAGTATAAATTTAAATGCCTTCGCTCTCATTTTAAACTTTACCATTTTATCTACTTGTTTAACCACAAATTTGACCACAAAAATCCCTTAAACTACACTTCGCCAAATCCACTAAAAATTTAAATACTAGTCGAACCAATATAAATAAAATGACCATTTTTGAGGTTTATAAGACTACTTATAACATACAATTAAGCATAAACTACATCAAACCTTCTCTAGTAAAAGATCAAAACCTACTTTGATAAATCATTTTTCATACTTCTCATTTTTATAAACTTTTAACTAGCACATGATTGTTATAAATATTTATATAGTACATATGGGTGATAATCTTGGATGATAATGAATAAAATCACAACAAATCAAATATGACCATGAGGACTTCATAAAAAATGTATGAAAAATATATATGAAAAGGTAAAAGATGAAATTTCATGCTTACAAGTTACTTGATGAGGTTTAAGGACAATGGGTTTCCTAATCACTTGAGGTTTTTATTGCAAAACCTATACAACAAGTGATACTAGAGTGTAATAAAACCTTGTCTTGAAAATAAATATGGTCTCCTTCTTCTTGGTCTTGTGGCTGCCGAATATGAGCAAGAGAAAGAGATATGGTTTTTTTTTGTTAACACTTTGATGAATTGAGTTGTGTGAAGTTTATAAGTATAATACTATATATGTTACTAGATATTATGTAGCAAATGAATGTGACTCATCCCAACTTGGTCGACCAAATGAAAGAAAGAGGCCAAATGAAATTTGAGTTACTAAATACTTTTTTATCAATATTTAAGTGTAGTGTAATGTATACTTGAAAATATAGTTAGTAACTTGTGTACATATTTGAGTATTTAGGGTAGCGTTAGATAAAAATAACTTTTAACGGGTCAAAATAAAATATATTGAGGTCGGAAAAATTATAAAAATACATTTCTTGAAAGATTTGAGTGAATTAATATTTATCGGGTTGAATTTAAGAAAACCGCCGTAATTTATATAAACATAACAATTTATATACGAAATAAATTTAAAACACTGGGTAAACTAATAATAATATTTTTATAAACTTAATATGAGTATAAAAATATATTGTGATAAATTTTTGAAAGTAACGGATCAAATGTTCAAAATAATTTATTACGCGATAACGTTTATTTAATATGAAATTATGCGTTTAATGTGAAATGCAAAACCCATGCATGACTAGTATGATGAATGTAGAGTTTGAGAAATGACCAAAAATTGAGAATTGTGACATTCTTCCCATGTCGAGGAATCACGTCCTCGTGATTCAATCGATGATACTTAATGTTCTAACCTTAGGTTTCGCGAAATCAAAGTGTATGGTCAAAGCGTTTAAGCCAAAACTTACGCGCCTAGGTTTCTTATCTAATGAGACTCACTAAATCGAATAATACGGTGGATCACTTAATGGTCTAGGAAAACGTACCGCCACGCATTGCGGGTCGCCTCGGTTCCTAAACAAAATGCTCGAGGTCGGGGTGGACTGATATTGAGTATGTGGTTTGGGTTATTTCCTTCAATTGCCACCGCTAGATTAGCTTGCATCGGTGGCTTATTCAACCGAGGAAAGTTATTCCGGAGTGATTCGGGTGTTACATTCAAAGCAAGTTCTTTGGTTATTCCTCATGTTGCCCACATTAACCGTTGTTATCGGTCTTGCACGCCTCTACATTGGCTTGAAAATGGCTTGACTGATTGCAAATTGTACATAAGCGGCAAGGCTTGGACTTGGTGATGATAAGCACATTTGGCACATTTGGGATGTGTACCCGCATACTCTCTTTGTTCGCATGCAGTTGCCACAAAAACTCTTGCTCTCTTGTTGTCTGCTACCACATCCATCATCTACTCGATCCACTCGATTCTTTCCTCTTGTCATTGCTCTTCAAAGTCCCATTTCGACCATCTCATCTCGTTAGGGTTCACGCCTCGATGTGCACTTTGTATTGTAGACGGCTCGATAGTTTTCACAGTTCCACGGATTTCGGGACAAGACCATATATGTACCTCGAGATTATCTTGGACTCGGGGGTAACTAGATGAGGAACTAGTCCGCTAATTCATGAAATCGGTCTTTGTAGGATACGTGACCAGCCCTATCATGGAGTGGTGATAAAATTCATCTTCCGGTTCAGCATTTCATTGTTCGGCGGTACTCCTCTTTCAAAGAACGCCTTAAATTCTTCCCATGTCATACCATAGTGCTTCTCTGCCCCTAGCTCAGTAGTGTGTGTTCCACCATGTCAATACCTTCCCCGATAGCAAGCAAGCGGCATACTTTACCCTCGATGTGGCACAATTGCGATGTCGATCATCGACTCTGTCTTCTCCACCCATCGAGTATACGCCAAAGCACCTCCTATACCATCAAACTCCACTGGTTTGCATGCTGAAAATTCCTTATATGTGCATCCGATTCTGTTGTTGTTGTTGTTGGTGGTGGTGTTGTTGTTGTTGCCACTGCCAACTACATTGTTGGTTTCACCAGTACCGTTCCCGTGGTTTCCCGAGTTATTCATATGGTTTCCAACTTGTGTGACAATAGTGGGAAGAAAGATTTGAAGTTGTTGAGCGATGATGGCGGCAAAATCAGGGTTTCCGCCAGCGTTGTTGTCATTGTTACCCGTGTTGTTACCGCCTTCTCTACCTCCACGCCACCGTCCTTCCATCCTTTGCGCCGCACCACCTCGGCCGGTCTTTGCGTGTTACTCTTTGGTGCCATGATCTCGCAAGGAAAGAACCTGAATTCCCAATGTCTATACTTAACGCCCTCAAACATAATACCACGCCACAAATTGGTTCCTAAGGTGTGCCCACACCGATCTACGTGATCGTGGTCGCATATGTCCACGTGGGTTGTGACGCATTTATAATTATGTTAGCCACCATAATTATAATTGCCTCATTTCACGTGTACATACCACCAAGCACACATGTCTCGGCGATTGATGTTAAGAAATAGGTAGTCATTCTATCATCCGATTCTAAACGGTGGAGGAGGAATTTAGGTAGGTATCTAGAGAGTCGCACTTGGTGTATAGGAAATTCCTTAAGGTGCTAAAGTCACTATGAGGTTTAGTAGCCGCTAGCTCCCAAAGTATCCTCAAGAGAACTCCCATCCTCGGGCAAAATCATCAAATCTATACAACTTTATTAGTAACACTTATTTAGCTCGATCTCGCATCTCATCAAACAAGAACTGTCACGAGATCAAGTTAGATAAGTGCTCATTCATCGAGCTCCATATCTTTGATGACCCAACTAGATTTTGGGACTCCTATTGGTACAAGGAAACCACGTTATCCAATGAGGTGGTTCTAGAAGAAATATTTAAGAAAACATATGCGCATCGAAAAGTGTGTAAGGCGATAGGAAAAGAGAGGATCGACGTGAAAGCGGTTATAGTCTAGGAACTAAAATGCAACCTAGTTCTCTATAACCAAGGCTCGATACCAATCATCACACCCCAAAATATCGCAATGAACGATAGTGTCATTGGGGTATGACGTCATAGCACAAAGTATGGATACGTAAAACGACCTCTATAATGAGGCGTTTTGAAAAGTTTACCATTCGATAAATAAGTTAAAGTTTACAACACATGAGATTTCAAAGTTTGATAATACATAAAGGTTTACAAAACATGTCGAATGGTAATAGATAAAAACACTAGACTCCAATGTATGCCATGAGACCCAAAAGCTACATGAAATGCTATCGCCTTACAACCTGAGATAAACATGCTAAAAAGTGTCAACACAAAGGTTGGTGAGTTCGTAAGTTTGTAATAAAATGATCTGAAATACTTTGAGAAATGTTCACACAGCAAAGGCATTGTAAATCCACTCAGTTCCAAGTTCCGCCCATACAAAACTTGCAACCTGTGTGTTCATAACCCATTACCTAAAATAGAATGACAATCATGAATATGCGCATTAAGGTAGTTAAAAGTATAAATGTCACCACAAGGTCTTCCAACAACTCGTGTTGGGATGTTCCTCCAACGCTCACGTTAATCGTATCCATAAAATGGCCTTCCAACATATAAATGATGGGATGTTCCTCCAACGACTCACGTTGGGCTGTATCCAAATAAATGGCCTTCCAACATATAAATGATGGGATGTTTGTTTAAGTCTAGTCACTACACGCACCAAGTCTAAAATACAAGTAATGTTGTTTGGCAAAAGAGTTTATGTGTTTGGATAAATAAGCATATATCTCGCCCCAAATAGTTTATAGGAATTTAAATGAGTTAAAGCGGGGTATGAACTCACCTGGTAGGATTGATATGCTAACAAAATGAAGTGCACGAAAATGAGGCTCGGAAACTATCCGCGACCTAAAATGAATGTTATGACTTGAGTTATGATATGTGGTCGTGAATGTATGATTTGAAAACGTATCACCCAATATGCTACTTGAAAACTAGTTATATATATAAAAAAAATTGTTACTTGAATGTGTGACGGTTCCATGTCAAAAATAATTATGCTTTAGCTAATGGTGAAAATATAGTTAAAACTATGTAACGGTTTTAGTAATTGTGAAATCGGTTTACATCGGACTTGGCGTAATATATACATAGGAAAACTAACTTGTTTTTAAGGTCCGTTTCCCCAAACGTCCGTTTAGGCCCTTATAACCTTGATTAAAAATCCCGACAGCATACCAAAGCGGGAATAGTGTTTTCAAGACGTTTTGACTCAAAGTTCGGTTAACCATATCTCACTCGTTTTAAGTCCGTTTTCAAGTTCTTTATATCCACGCCAAGGTAATTAAGAGTACTAATATATTTTTAAACTTGGAGACTTCACAGAAATTTTAAGGCCACTGTTTGGTCAGTTGAAACTCGGAACTGCATGTACATTTTCCGGAAAATTGTAGTTTTTAAATCGTAACTTGGAAACCACGTATCTTTTTCGTTATCACTCCGTTTTAGCCCGTTCAAAAAGCCACGTTCATGGATAAAAATCTATTTTCTAAAACTTTAATAAAACTTATAAAATTGACTAACTTTTCGGAAAAAGTATAAATTTCGACAGCGCTTCCGCGCTCATTTTAAACTTTACCATTTTATCTACTTGTTTAACCACAAATTTGACCACAAAAATCCCTTAAACTACACTTCGCCAAATCCACTAAAAATTTAAATACTAGTCGAACCAATATAAATAAAATGACCATTTTTGAGGTTTATAAGACTACTTATAACATACAATTAAGCATAAACTACATCAAACCTTCTCTAGTAAAAGATCAAAACCTACTTTGATAAATCATTTTTCATACTTCTCATTTTTATAAACTTTTAACTAGCACATGATTGTTATAAATATTTATATAGTACATATGGGTGATAATCTTGGATGATAATGAATAAAATCACAACAAATCAAATATGACCATGAGGACTTCATAAAAAATGTATGAAAAATATATATGAAAAGGTAAAGATGAAATTTCATGCTTACAAGTTACTTGATGAGGTTTAAGGACAATGGGTTTCCTAATCACTTGAGGTTTTTATTGCAAAACCTATACAACAAGTGATACTAGAGTGTAATAAAACCTTGTCTTGAAAATAAATATGGTCTCCTTCTTCTTGGTCTTGTGGCTGCCGAATATGAGCAAGAGAAAGAGATATGGTTTTTTTTTGTTAACACTTTGATGAATTGAGTTGTGTGTGAAGTTTATAAGTATAATACTATATATGTTACTAGATATTATGTAGCAAATGAATGTGACTCATCCCAACTTGGTCGACCAAAATGAAAGAAAGAGGCCAAATGAAATTTGAGTTACTAAATACTTTTTTTTTTATCAATATTTAAGTGTAGTGTAATGTATACTTGAAAATATAGTTAGTAACTTGTGTACATATTTGAGTATTTAGGGTAGCGTTAGATAAAAATAACTTTTAACGGGTCAAAATAAAATATATTGAGGTCATAAAAATTATAAAAATACATTTCTTGAAAGATTTGAGTGAATTAATATTTATCGGGTTGAATTTAAGAAAACCGTAAATTTATATAAACATAACAATTTATATATGAAATAAATTTAAAACACTGGGTAAACTAATAATAATATTTTTATAAACTTAATATGAGTATAAAAATATATTGTGATAAATTTTTGAAAGTAACGGATCAAATGTTCAAAATAATTTATTACGCGATAACGTTTATTTAATTTGAAATTATGCGTTTAATGTGAAATGCAAAACCCATGCATGACTAGTATGATGAATGTAGAGTTTGAGAAATGACCAAAAATTGAGAATTGTGACATTCTTCCCATGTCAGAGGAATCACGTCCTCGTGATTCAATCGATGATACTTAATGTTCTAACCTTAGGTTTCGCGAAATCAAAGTGTATGGTCAAAGCGTTTAAGCCAAAACTTACGCGTCTAGGTTTCTTATCTAATGAGACTCACTAAATCTGAATAATACGGTGGATCACTTAATGGTCTAGGAAAAAGCGTACCGATTCGCATTGCGGTGCCTCGGTTCCTAAACAAAATGCTCGAGGTCGGGGTGGGTGATATTGAGTCTGAGGTTTGGGTTATTTCCTTGATTGCCACCGCTAGATTAGCTTGCATCGGTGGCTTATTCAGCGAGGACATTATTCGGAAGTGATTCGGTCATTACATTCAAAGCAAGTTCTTTGGTTATTCCTCATGTTGCCCACATTAACCGTTGTTATCGGTCTTGCACGCTCTACTCGGCTTGAAAAATGGCTTGACCGATTGCAAATTGTACATAAGCGGCAAGGCTTGGACTTGGGTGATGATAAGCACATTTGGCACATTTGGGATGTGTACCGCATACTCTCTTTGTTCGATGCCGGTTGCCACAAAACTCTTGCTCTCTTGTTGTGCGATACCACATCCATCATGTTTACTCGATCCACTCGATTCTTTCCTCTTGTCAACGCTCTTCAAATTCCATTTATGACCATCTCATCTGTTAGGGTTCACCGCCTCGATGTGCACTTTGTATTGTAGGCGGCTCGATGGTTTTCCACGGTTCCACGGTTTGGGGACAAGACCATATATGTACCTCGAGATTATCTTGGACTCGGGGTAACTAGATGAGGAACTAGTCAGCTAATTCATGAAATCGGTCTTTGTAGGTGCGTGACCACCCTATCATGGAGTGGTGATAAAATTCATCTTCCAGTTTACGCATTTCATTGTCCGGGTAGTACTCCTCTTTCAAAGAGCCTTAAATTCTTCCCATGTCATACACCAGCTTCTCTTGCCTAGCCCCTAGCTTATGTGTGTTCCACCATGTCAATACCTTCCCACGATAGCAAGCAAGCAAAGATACTTTACCCTCGATGTGTGGCACAATTCTTGATGTCGATCATGACTCATCTTCTCCACCCATCGAGTATCGTCAGCACCTCCTATACCATCAAACTCCTTTGGTTTGCATCTTGAAAATTCCTATATGTGCATCTGATTACATTGTTGTTGTTGTTGTTGTTGGTGTTGTTGTTGTTGCCAATTGCCAACTACATTGTTGGTTTCACCGATCACTGTTCCGTGGTTTCCGAGTTATTCATATGGTTTCCAACTTGTGTGACAATAGTGGGAAGCAAGATTTGAAGTTGTTGAGCGATGATGGCGGCAAAATCGGGGTTTCCGCCACGTTGTTGTCATTGTTACCAGGTTGTTACCGCCTTCTCTACCTCCACGCTCACTGTCCTTCCATCCTTGCGCGCACCACCTCGGCCGGTCTTTGCGTGTTACTCTTTGGTGCCATGATCTCGCAAGGGAAAGAGCTGTTGAATTCCCAATGTCTATACTGCGTCCTCAAACATAATACCACGCCACAAATTGGTTCCTAAGGTGTGCCACACCGATCTACGTATCGTGGTCGCATATGTCCACGTGGGTTGTGGCGCATTTATAATTATGTTAGCCACCATAATTATAATTGCCTCATTTCACACGTGTACATACCACCAACACACATGTCTCGGCGATTGATATTCTTGAAATAGGTAGTCATTCTATCATCCGATTCTAAGCGGTGGAGGAGGAATTTAGGGTAGGTATCTAGAGAGTCGCACTTGGTGTATAGGAAATTCCTTAAGGTGCTAAAGTCACTATGAGGTTTAGTCGCCGTGATTCCCAAAGTATCCTCAAGAGAACTCCCATCCTCGGGCAAAATCATCAAATCTATCTGACTTTATTAGTAACACTTATTTAGCTCGATCTCGCATCTCATCAAACAAGAGCATCACGAGATCAAGTTAGATAAGTGCTCATTCTGAGCTCCATATCTTTGATGACCCAACTAGATTTTGGGACTCCCTATTGGTACAAGGAAACCACGTTATCCAATGAGGTGGTTCTAGAAGAAATATTTAAGAAAACATATCGCATCGAAAAGTGTGTAAGGCGATAGGAAAAGAGAGGATCGGCGTGAAAGCGGTTATAGTCTAGGAACTAAAATGCAACCTAGTTCTCTATAACCAAGGCTCGATACTAATCATCACACCCCAAAATATCGCGGTGAACGATAGTGTCATTGGGGTATGACGTCATAGCACAAAGTATGGATCTGAAAACGACCTCTATAATGAGGCGTTTGAAAAGTTTACCATTCGATAAATAAGTTAAAGTTTACAACACATGAGATTTCAAAGTTTGATAATACATAAAGGTTTACAAAACATGTCGAATGGTAATAGATAAAAATACTAGACTCAATGTATGCCATGAGACCCAAAAGCTCCATGAAATGCTATCGCCTTACAACTGAGATAAACATGCTAAAAGTGTCAACACAAAGGTTGGTGAGTTCGTAAGTTTGTAATAAAATGATACGAAATACTTTGAGAAATGTTCACACACAAAGGCATTGTAAATCCACTCGGTTCAAGTTCAGCCATACAAAACTTGCAACTTTGTGTGTTCATAACCCATTACCTAAAATAGAATGACAATCATGAATATGCGCATTAAGGTAGTTAAAAGTATAAATGTCACCACAAGGGTCTTCCAACAACTCGTGTTGGGATGTTCCTCAACGCTCGCGTTGGTGTATCCATAAAATGGCCTTCCAACATATAAATGATGGGATGTTCCTCCAACGACTCACGTTGGTGTATCCAAATAAATGGCCTTCAAACATATAAATGATGGGATGTTTGTTTAAGTCTAGTCACTACACGCACCAAGTCTAAAATATAAGTAATGTTGTTTGGCAAAAGAGTTTATGTGTTTGGATAAATAAGCATATATCTACTTCAAATAGTTTATAGGAATTTAAATGAGTTAAAGCGGGTATGAACTCACTGGTAGGATTGATATGCTAACAAAATGAAGTGCGAAAATGAGGCTCGGAAACTATCCGCGACCTAAAATGAATGTTATGACTTGAGTTATGATATGTGGTCGTGAATGTATGATTTGAAAACGTATCACCCAATATGCTACTTGAAAACTAGTTATATATATAAAAAAAAAATTGTTACTTGAATGTGTGCGGTTCCATGTCAAAAATAATTATGCTTGAGCTAATGGTGAAAATATAGTTAAAACTATATAGCGGTTTTAGTAATTGTGAAATTGGTTTACATCGGACTTGACGTAATATATACATAGGAAAACTAACTTGTTTTTAAGGTCCGTTTCCCCAAAAGCGTCCGTTTAGGCCCTTATAACCTTGATTAAAATCGACAGCATACCAATCTTTGGGAATAGTGTTTTCAACGACGTTTTGACTCAAAGTTGGTTAACCATATCTCACTCGTTTTAAGTCCGTTTTCAAGTTCTTTATATCCACGCGAAGGTAATTAAGAGTACTAATATATTTTTAAACTTGAGACTTCACAGAAATTTTAAGGCCACTGTTTGGTCGGTTGAAACTCGAACTGCATGTACATTTTCCGGAAAATTGTAGTTTTAAATCGTAACTTGGAAACCACGTATCTTTTTCGTTATCACTCCGTTTTAGTCCGTTCAAAAAGCCACGTTCATGGATAAAAATCTATTTTCTAAAACTTTAATAAAACTTATAAAATGACTAACTTTTCGGAAAAAGTATAAATTTAAATGACTCTTCGCTCATTTTAAACTTTACCATTTTATCTACTTGTTTAACCACAAATTTGACCACAAAATCCCTTAAACTACACTTCGCCAAATCCACTAAAAATTTAAATACTAGTCGAACCAATATAAATAAAATGACCATTTTGAGGTTTATAAGACTACTTATAACATACAATTAAGCATAAACTACATCAAACCTTCTCTAGTAAAATATCAAAACCTACTTTGATAAATCATTTTCATACTTCTCATTTTATAAACTTTTAACTAGCACATGATTGTTATAAATATTTATATAGTACATATGGGTGATAATCTTGGATGATAATGAATAAAATCACAACAAATCAAATATGACCATGAGGACTTCATAAAAATGTATGAAAAATATATATGAAAAGGTAAAGATGAAATTTCATGCTTACAAGTTACTTGATGAGGTTTAAGGACAATGGGTTTCCTAATCACTTGAGGTTTTATTGCAAAACCTATACAACAAGTGATACTAGAGTGTAATAAAACCTTGTCTTGAAAATAAATATGGTCTCCTTCTTCTTGGTCTTGTGGTTGCGAATATGAGCAAGAGAAAGAGATATGGTTTTTTTTGTTAACACTTTGATGAATTGAGTTGTGTGAAGTTTATAAGTATAATACTATATATGTTACTAGATATTATGTAGCAAATGAATGTGACTCATCCCAACTTGGTCCACAAAATGAAAGAAAGAGGCCAAATGAAATTTGAGTTACTAAATACTTTTTTTATCAATATTTAAGTGTAGTGTAATGTATACTTGAAAATATAGTTAGTAACTTGTGTACATATTTGAGTATTTAGGGTAGCGTTAGATAAAAATAACTTTTAACGGGTCAAAATAAAATATATTGAGGTCATAAAATTATAAAATGCATTTCTTGAAAGATTTGAGTGAATTAATATTTATCGGGTTGAATTTAAGAAAACCGCCGTAATTTATATAAACATAACAATTTATATACGAAATAAATTTAAAACACTTGGTAAACTAATAATAATATTTTTATAAACTTAATATGAGTATAAAAATATATTGTGATAAATTTTTGAAAGTAACGGATCAAATGTTCAAAATAATTTATTACGCGATAACGTTTATTTAATATGAAATTATGCGTTTAATGTGAAATGCAAAACCCATGCATGACTAGTATGATGAATGTAGAGTTTGAGAAATGACCAAAAATTGAGAATTGTGACAAAACTGGTTATGCGTAGGATATGCTTACGCGTAAAACTTAAACCCTATGATTCAAAAATTACGAGTAAGGATTCTAGCCATAGGATTGACACCAAAAGTTTTCTGAGGCATCTTATAGGCCTAATGAGTTGTCCTAAACAAGTTTTAACACAAAACCCTTGTGAATCGAAAGTACCTATTTAGTATGAGTATAAACCCTAAATTTCAATTTATCAACATTTGTTTTTAAGGCATGATTCAAGTATGGATATGGTCAATTAAACTTATAACAAACATAACACAACCATCTAAAATACCGAAACACTCTCAAGCGAAAACACCCAAATTTTGCGTATGAACCCTAATTTGAAAAATGATCAATTTATGTTTCTGGGTGGATTTGATTGATAGAAATGGTTATGGCACATGATTTTGAATATTTTAACACCATTTTTATCATCACAAACACCCTTTGATGATTTTGTGTTCATACTCATACGCGTAGAACACAGAATCACTCATAACTTGAAATCAAGCCGTTGGATGTTTGTGAAATTAAAAACCAACGTTTGTATTACCACAAAGATTATGAAAACACTTACACATTAGGATATCAAAGCACGGATTTGAAGATCAAATATTAGGCGTGGGATTGGTAGATGAAGTATTTAATGTTTGAATTTAATGTGAAGTAATGTTGGTGGGATGTTTTATTAAAAATAACTTTGAGCTTTTGACAATTTCAGTCCCTCCACCTTAACCATTTTCATCCAACGCCCATAACTTCCATTTTGGTTACGTAAAGAATGATATTTGGAAAAAAAACTTGATGACACTCCCCCTCGACTTAAGAAATAGTGAAATTTTACAAATTTGAGTCAGGGAATGTCAATTAACCAGAAATGTGACCACCATTATCAAAGAAACAACCGGGATAAGGTAACATGCAAGTACAAGGTTTTATGAAACCGAAAAATATTTACTTTCTCCCCCTCAACACTTGACCGAGAAAATACTGAATTTTGAAAGAGTAAAGTGTTGACGGAAGAATTGTACTTGCCATGTTAAAAGAAATATAGATAGGAGAAAATTTTTGTAGTTTTATCAGATTTTATATTTTTGTATTTTGTCTTTGAAAATATTTACAAAAGAGGTTTTGGTGTTTGGTGGTTTTAAGAATGTTTTAAAGTTCATCCGGTTCCTCGAGTCAAACACCGCATACCAATCCAGTGGACCAACTCATTAAACCTAGCGGGAGCCAAGGCTTTGGTGAGAAGATCTTCGAGTTGGTATTCGGTACCCAAAGTATAATTCAACGGTACCCTTTTCACGTGCTTCTTGATGAAATGATATCGAAGATCGATGTGCTTAGACTTGAATGTTGAGCGAGTTGCGAGATCGCATAGCACTTCCGATTGTCGCGATACATCGGGATTACGTCAAATCGTAACCATAGTCTTTGAGTTGTGTTCTCATCCAAATGACTTGAGCACAACACCCGACATGGCTACATATTCTGCCGTTGAGGACAACGATGTACAATCCTCGCTTCTTGATTGCCATGACACGGTTTATCACCAAGAAATTGTAAAGCACACAAGTACTTTTCCAGAATCTAAGCAACTGCGTGATCGTCTCGAAAAAGCTATTAGTTCAAAACCGAATCCTTCGGATACGGATCCCCAAGTTAATGGTTCCCTTGATGTATCGGAGGATTCTTTTAGCCTCAAAGAGGTGAGTTTCAGATTGGTCTCGACTGATAGGGAGCAAAGATATCTGACAAAGACAATATCAGGTCTCTTGGTTGTTAGATACATGAGAGACCCAATGATACTTGATATTGGTAGGGTCGACCAATTTCCCATGCAAATCGTCGTCAGTTTCTTGGTATGTGCCATTGGAGTGGCATAGGTGTCACAATTTTGCATTCCATTTTGTTTAAAATTTCAATGGCATATTTGGGTGACTTAAGAAAATACCACGGGTGATTGATAAACTTGCGGTCCTAGAAAGAACGTCGTTCACCCATCATGGACATTTCAAAATATTTTTCATAAGTTTTGAAAAAGCGTTTGAGTACTTTAGATGTGTTGACCCAAAATGATGTCATCCACATAAATTTGAGCGATTAAAATGTGTGCCCGTGATATTGTATGAAAAGTGTAGGGTCGACCGAACCTTTGACGAAATTATTGGAGATTAGAAAGGATGATAACTTATCATACCACGCCGAGGGGCTTTTGAGACCGTGAGAGCCTTCTTCAGTTTGTAGACATGATTTGGGAACTCGGGATCAGCGAATCCTTACGGCTAGCTAACATAGACCGTTTCTTTTAGTTGTCCATTGAGAAAAGCGGTTTGACATCCATCTAATAAGCGGTGATGTTCATGTGAGCCGCAACGCGAGAAAAATCCGTCGACCTCAAGGCGAGCAACCGAGCGAATGATTCTTCAAATTCAATACCTCTTCACATCTATAACCCTTAGCCACCAGACGTGACTTATTTCTAATTATGGTTCCTTGACATCAATTTGTTTTTCCAAATCCATTTGAGACCAATGACGTAGACCCTGTTGGTCATTCAACCAATTCCCATACTTCAAGACGTTTAAAGCGGATTGAGTTCTTCTTGCATGGATTCAATCCGGTTGTATTTGGTCATTGCATCTTTAATGTTTTAGGTTGATTAGCGGGCGGTGAGTGCATAAATGCAATGTTCACCGTCGTGTGAAGGCGTTGTCTAGCTACTGTTGGTTGATTCGGGTTACCAATAATGTTCTCAAGAGGATGGTCTTTCGTCCAACGATGTGTGGAAGGTTGATGTTGATATACATTCTGCAGATTGGGAGGATTCAAATGGCTTGTAGATGATTCTTCAACATTAGGTGTGGCAGTTTCATTATCAAACGGATTGAAGAACGCATTTGGATCATAATCTTGGTGGGGGTACTTCATTGTTGAATATCATCGGTGGTTCGGTCGTTGGATGCGGTTTGTTCATTGTTGTAGAATCAAGTGGTGGTGCTTCTTCATGAGTTGTTGTAGCAGTGTATTGGTTTTGATCGAGGTTGAGCGGTGAAACATTTGATACAATGAGCACGTTCATCAATATCATCACTAAACATAGGAGCAAATAGATGTTCCATTTGACATCGAGTTAGTTGTAAACTAGGTTCGGTGATGATGGGGTTTGAGGTAGTTTAAGCGGTTATGGTTGGTTCCAAGTGTTATGCTCGAAGCCATTTCGTAAGCTCATCGAAATTGGCATGAATCATTTCCATAATCTCCCTTGTCGACGATTCGGATCCGTAACCCTTGGGTTTTCACAATATCCAACAAAGACTCAATGTCGGCTATGGCTTTGAGCTTACCAAAGTCATCACGATCATTATTCGGATAACAAAGGGATCGAAATACATGAAAGTGTTTGAGATTCGGTTCTGGTTGTGGATAAGCTCATAAGGTGTTTTGTTGTGGCGCTTGGTAATCATTGAGCGATTACGAGTGTAGCATGCGATTGACATGGCTTGACCACAAGTGTCTGGAAGTTTAGCATTAATTAACATTGTTCTTGCGGTTTCCATTAACGTCACGGTTTAGTCTTTCAATAACTCCGTTTTGTTACGGTGTACGTGCAATAGATGTTTGATGCTCAATTCCACTTTCTCATAAAATGCACGAAGAGTTTGATTCACAAATTCAGTTCCTTTGTCTCGATTGTGTTCGGAGTGAACTTGAATTTTCGTGAGAAAGGTGATGATCATCTGTGGAGCTTGATCTTTACTTGAAGAAAATAAACCCAATTCCATCTTGAGTAGTCATCTACAATTACCAAGATGTAGCGTTTGCCATTAATCGTGCTTGCGGCGCATCGGGCCACACAAATCCATGTGAAGAAAATGAAGCACATGTTGTGAGTTGTGTTCCACCTTTGAAGGAAAGTGAGCACGAGTGCTTTTCCATTGTTCATAAGGCGATCGGGTGATCTTTAGAATATCGGAATCTTGGGAGACCTTCAACAATTTTGTATCGAGCAAGGTTGGTTATGGTTTGAAAGTTTAAATGTGAGAGATGACGGTTGCCATAGCCAAGATTTTGTAGATGTTGCCTTTGAAAGTAGATGATGGGAGATGAAGCAATCTGTCTTGCATTGAGATTGTGTAAATACTTGAATTGCGGGTGCGGACATAAGATCGTTTCCTTGTAGATCACGAATGAAACAAGTTTTCTCCCGAAAAGCAACTTCCAAATCTCCATCACAATCGACCAACGAGAAGAGATTGTGACCGAGGCCTTCCACATAATAAACCACGCTAATTTCGATGTTGCCATTGATGTAATCTCCGTAGCCCATGATAGCTGCAGTGATCATTCCGAATCTGCAGTGCCAATGAACTTTGCAACAAAGTTTAATAACGATTTGAGATTGCTTGTCATGTGTCGGGAACATCCGCTATCAACAATCAAAGGATGATCAGTATCACTTGCATTACACATAGACGACACAGATGGAATAGAAGTAGATGTGGAACCTGAAGAGTTAGAGGGTTCCAAAGCAGTTATAGTAGAAACACACATATCAATGACTTTAGGTATCCATTTAAATCCAAGTGTATTATGTAACCATTTCTGCCATCTTCAACTAGTCTTAGCTTTGGTCTTAGTGAATGCACTAGGTGATAAGTTCTTCCTAGGAGGTGAAGGGGGTTCTATGGGTACATCAATGATCGTAGTTGGAACCCTAGAGGGTGGTTTACCTAGCACAGACTTAGAAGCATTAGTGGACCTAGAGGTATTCCGATTTCTATTATTCCGCTTACGGTTCAAGATAGCCTTAGCAACACATTTATCATGACAACCAGAAAACATACTTTTTCGACAACCAACACAAGAAGCTTCAAACAAAACATTAAGAGTACTTAAAGTTTCAACATTTGTTACATCACTTTGTTCATTACATTTGTTAGACGCAATATCTAAAGTGGGTGCAACTTGAGTTTTATTCAAAGTCCTAGGGTGTTCTTCTGCTTCAGCATTTTTTATTGTTCTTTTCTTACGTCACAACTTCCTATTCTTTGTTGATTTGCTCTTAAGCTGTGAAGTGCTAGCGTTGGGAAAAGAAGTAACTAGTCCTGTTGCAGTGGAAGGAAGCACGTTAGTATCTTTTGGATTGACATTAGGCATTCTAGTGTCACGTTTTCTAAGTGTTACAGGTGCAAGTACCTTAGTGTTACTAATCTTAACTTGTTCATACTTCCCTAATTTCTCTTTCAACTCAATAATAGTGTGCAACAAATCTTGATTTTCAGAACGAAGATTTCCATAAACATTCATGACTTCTTTAGTGTGTGCAAGATAATGATCAAGTTATTTTGATGCTTCATCATGACTCTGTTTGAGTAAATCAAATATGACACCATATTCCTTTTTAACTTTTGCAAGTTCTTGTTCATATTTTGAGATTTGACATTTCAAAGACGCGTTTTGATCATCCAGTTGCTCAAGTTTTGGATTAAGAGTTTTGGTATGCAACTGGTTGATTTTATTTTGCAAAGCCAGTTCACGATTTTGACAATCTTTTTGACACCATTGAAGACGACGTTTTTCATTTGAAAGCTCGTTTAACAATCATTCATTTTCAACTTTTAAAGACTTGATTTGTGACACAGTATCAGTATTCCCAACATTTACAACATAATCAATAGAATCAGCAGAGATATAATCAAATGCATATGCAACAGAATGTAGTAACACAACATTATGGATATCAGCACAGATAACATCTTCCAAGAGTCGATCAACATCTTTTCGTAACATTTTCTTTTTACGTTTTGTATTTGAAATAGATGTTTCTGTTTTCTCAAAAACTATTTTCATCAGTCCAAGTTCCTTATGAAGTTCCATTTCCCAATATAGTGCACAATTTTTCAAGTTTTGAACATGGGGTAAAATTCTTTTCTAAAAAATATCTCTTTGTTCTCACGCCTGAGGCGATTGAAAATGTTCAACTTTTATTTCAGAATGAAATTCAATATCACGTTCTAAAAGTTTGATGTCAGATAGGAAAGTGTCAAAATATCTAAGAATTTGATGAATTTTGGGTATTGTTTTAATTTCACTGAGTGAAGGTAAAGGACCATTAATTTGTGCAGAATTGGGTTGGGGACCAACATTAGAAGACTCAAAAATAGGTGTGATAACCCAAGGTGTGTTAGAAGTATCCTGTTGTTCGACGAAAGTGATGGCTTTTGAATAGTTAAATGGTTTGTTATAAACAACATTTTCTAATTTTGATCGACTCGCCTTACGCATCTAATTCCTCTTGACGATTATATTCAACAACACTCATAATGGAATCACCAATTCTATGTTCTCGCTTGTAAACTTGAGATTTGGTTTGAATGCTCTATTTGAAAACTTTGGTTTGTAATCGGCAAGATTCGGACCATATCCATTTGGATTTGGTTTAAAAGTAAACTTTTGAATAGTTGTGATTGGCTCACCATGTTTATAAACAACATTTCGAAACTCTTTGATTTTGTTTTGTAAGTCGACAATTTCTTCAAGATAGTTATCAATTCGTTTCGTTGAATGCTTTTTGTACTCAGAGAACTGTTTTTGACAAGTTAACAACTCAGACTTGGCTTTTTGAGTTTCCAAAGTGAGAGCGTTAAGTTGTTGCTTATGATCATATTTTAGTTGTTCTATTTGAGACAGCAAAGCATTCTTAGAAACGACTAGATCACGTATGTGTTGTTCTAATGATTTTTCGTTTTGGTAAGATTTAGCAAAAGCGACTTCAAGACCTTTTTCATGTTTTTCTTGAGTTTGATAAACGTTGAGTTGGTTTTTTAAGCATTCAATATCCCTAGTTAACAGTGCATTTTTGTCCTTTAATTGCTTATTGATGTCCTTGCATATTTCCAGGCAAGATTTTTGGTCTTTAAGTAAGGTCATGAGCTCAGACGGAAGTTCAGCTTGTTCAACGTGAGTCTCAACATGATCATTAGTCAGATCCTCAAGTATAACCACGGAGTCAACTTGATTATCAATGGTAACCATAAGGTCATCTTGATTGTCAAATATAACTACGGGATCTATTTGATTATCATCGGAATGAGATGTAGACGGCTCATGCTAAACACTCTGATCCTCGTCGAATACAGATGTAGGCGGGATATCATATCGATAATGAATATGGTTTGATCCGGTACACGAGGCAGGCCGTCGGTGTCATACTGGGGCTGTGTCACTCATGTGGAGTTCATGCATGTTTGCCATCAACATAATCTGCTGCATTAGCCTGCAAGTCCTCCATATCATCATCAGAATCTACATTTGCCATGAAGCTATGTTCCTTGTTCGTAAGAGTTCCACCAGCTTCATCCTTAAGAGCCAAGAGTAAAGCCTCTTTGTGATAAGCGTTGCCTCTTGTCCTTGGCTTTGCATTACAGTTATAACAAAGAAGACCATTAATCCCATTCTGAGCATTACCTTGTTCAACCACTTGAGCCCTTAGTTGTTGTGGAGCACCCATGTTATTTCTTCCCATTGGATTAAATCCTTGACCACCGCCCATCTGACGAACATTACCACGATTCTGAACTTCAATACGTCCATTGTTAACAATAGCCTGATTCCTTGTGTTTGATGAGGTACGAATGCGATTGTTGGATTTGTTTGAGTAACGGCCGAAGGCTCTAGCAATCATGACAAACCCTTGTTGTAATGCATCGAAAGCTTCTGTATCCTCATTAGATTCACTGTAAAGCGCTTGATCATTGTTGTTGTTGTATGGAACCAATTGAGTTTCTTGAGATTGATGCTGTGACGGATCATAAGGTGTTATCTTAGCAGATGGTTGAGCAGCGGGTTGTGGAGGATTTATGAATACAGTTTGTAAGGTCAGAAATTGAGGATAACAAGCTTGAGCCCACAAAGCTAGTTGTTGATTATCTTGAAGTAAAGGTGTGACAGGAGTCCACGGATAACCCTTTCTTTGTCAACTTCTTTTTGATGGGGCTTCAAATAGTCGTACAACAATCCGTATGTAGCATGATGAAGATTCTTTGCTTGACGGATGAATATGACATACTTTTCCCCATCAGGACCAAGACTACTTAGGAACTTAGTGTTGACTGCAATTCTTGGCATAATGATGTTATGTTTTTCCAAGTCATTGATGATGTCAGAGAAGCGATGATGATATGACTCTAATGTCTCTCTTGGTTCAATCATGAAGTGTTCATAAGCCAAGTAGATTTTGGATTCCATGTCTTCTTAATTGAGTTCAGCGCCTTCCATGAGAAGATGAATATGTTCCCACATTGCTTTGGTAGTCTTTTGAGCATCAACACTTCGAAGGATCGGATTGGGTAATCCCAAAAGGATGTATTGCATTGCTAGTTCATCGGCTTCAAAGTGTAGAAGTTCATCAGTAGTGAGGTCATTAAGACTTGCAATGTTAGTGACATCACCTCTTGGTAGATTAGCATTTGGATCTCCGGATACAATGACAGTAGGCATCTGAAATGGACCTTCCAGGATGACCTTCTTCAAGAACTTTCCATGTGGCTTCTTTAGATCACAAAACCTGAAGAACCATATCACCCATTGATCGTAGTTTCCGGGAGTGAGCATTGGAGGTCTATCAAGTGATCCAGCCTCATGAATGGATTGTTGGCTACTTAAAGCTTCACACATCTTTGCAAACCTAGACGGTTCCTTCATAGTATTCTTGGATGGATGTTGATTGTGAAAGTTTGTGTAAGGTTGTACTTGAAGACTAGGGTGTGGTTGAATCATTTGTGGTTGAATTGCTTATTGTTGAAATTGTTGTTGTTGTTGTTGTTGTTGTAGTTGTTGATAAAATTGTTGTTGTTGATTGAGTTGTTGTTGATTGAGTTGTTGTTGTTGTTGTTGTTGTTGTTGTTGTTGTTGTTGTTGTTGTTGTTGAGGATACAAATGAGGGAAGTAGTTAGAGTATGGTGGTTGAGACATCTTGAAACTTGTGTTGAAAAATGGATCTTTGTAGTCGAATGAAACTTTGTTGATGAAGAGTCCTTATGCATAGAAAAAACCAGCTTAGGCAAAGAAAACCTTATGCGTAGGAAAAAACAGCTTAGGCAAAGAAACCTTATGCGTAAAGACACCAACTTACGCGTAAGAATAGAGCTTACGCGTAGGATTAGCTTACGTGTAAGGTTAAGTAAACCTTAGCTTATGCGTAGACTAAAAGCTTAGCAGTAGAATGCTTATCGTAAGATTTGCTTATCGTAAGACAAGGCTTAGGCGTGAAAATGCTTAGGCATAAAGATTCTGGCGTAAGTGTTAGCTTAGGCATAAAACTAGGGTTTTGCCCAAAAAATTCGTTACACTTATTCCAGTGTAAAAGATATCCAAAGTTGAAGTGTTTTCAGGCTTATCCAAGCAAGAAAACACTGAGTAAACCAATAGCACTGAAGATGAAACCTTTAGGAGCTTATGCGTAGGATTAGGGTTTTGCTATGCGTAGGAAATGCCAAAAGTAACCAAGACTGATTTTTAAGCACAAAGATGTTTAGAAACCTGATGTTTAGGATGAAAAAGCTTCAATATCACCAAAATAACACCAAAGTGTGAAACTTGATGATCCAACACACTTTCTCACCTTACGCGTAGACAGAACTACCCGTATAAAACCAAATTCAAAAACAATGAGAAACACGTAAAGTTTGAAACTTTTGCCAAAACATAAACTTTCACACCAAATAACCTTTAAAGTACAAGAATCTTGAGTTTTAAAGTGTAAAACTTGAGTTTTGAGGCGTATGAAAGTGTAATACGAAACTCACGCGTAAGCTTAAAACTTCAAAACAAAATCATTTCACCCAACTATTTGGCGAATGATACCACCGTGAGGTTCCCATTTATGTAACACAAGCATCAATATGAAGAAATAGAGAAGAGAAATATCGGATGAACACTACACACACTTATGCGTAAAGATGAAAGAAAGAGTATGCTTAGGATAAATGTGAAAGTGAACAACCAACCTTCAAATGAAGGTTTACATGAGGTATTTATAGGAAGGAACTAGGGTAACATGCAAGTTCCCTTCCTTTCCTTATTAGGCTTAAGCCAAGGCTTATGGGCCTTCTACATAAGCCTTAGCATAATAACAAACATAAAGGCCTAATTAAGCTAACTATTACATATTAATTACTAACACTTGTAATCAAGTTTAGGAGTGATTCCAACAATTTTTTTTTTTTTTTGAGTAGGGATGTTGGTTCCGAAACATTAACACTTTGGGCCGAATTTTTAACTATACAAATGTATTTTTTAAATACAATGTGTTAATTTTTTCGGTATTCGGCTAGAGGAGTGGTATTTTGGTATTACAAATTTTTCATAGGGATACAATTTTTGACAAGATCGGGAAACCATTATCAAAGTTCTTTTTAATCGTTAATGAAGGCTAGTTTTGAGCATTTAACCGTAAGATGTGACTACGGCGTGAATTCTTTATTATTGATTTGAGGTTGAAGTGGGATATCATGGGTGCATGTAATTAGTATCTGAAGATATCGGGGTTGGTTGGATGCATGATTCTTCTAGATCCTTGTTCGAGCTTTAACCGTTACTGATTCGAACCCAGACGGTCAAGTTTTATCACGCAAGCTAGCCACTTGTGAATGACTAACCGTAACAAACTTAAAACAGTCTGGAAACAAATGCAATGAAGTCCAGGAGAGTATAGTGTTTCCCCAGGTCGTTAAGTCCCAACGAGTTGTGCGAGAATAATCAAACGTATAGTGATCGAGAGGATTTGAACGGAAAGGAGTTTTGATTTATTATAACTACAGAAAAAGTATACAAATTACAGGGGCTTAAATGCAAATTAAAGGAAATTAAAAAGATAAACTATATTAAATAAACGCTATCACTATTTTTAAACTGATGTTTTTTATTTTTCTTTTATAAAACTTAAATTAAAAACTACGTGACGTACAAGAGAAAATGTGAAACTGAAGCATTATTAATCCTAAAAATATGAAAATTATATTTTTACAATCCTAATGATAAGAGAAAATTTTAAGAAAAAGAAAATTATTTTTATGACTATTTATCTAATTATTATTAATTAAAAACTAATTTTACTTATTAAATAATAGCCTAAAATACAAGAAAATATGAAATAAAGCTAGAAAAATGAAATTATGACTTAGAAAAATCTAAAATAACTAAAGAGAATTTTCAAAACTATTTTTGTATTGTTACGATTATTTTCTATTTTTATGAATTAAAAACTATTTAAAAATACTTAAATTGCTTAAAATACAAATTTAACTAAGAAAAATCGGAAAAATAATTTTTGACTTTTTATATTTATCTTAACCTAATAAAATGAAAACTTATTTTTTTGAAGTTTTTCTGATTTAATTGCAATAAAAGCTAATTAAAATGACTTAAAACTGTTTTAAATTAAGAAAAATAGCAAACTGACCTAGAAAAATCTGAAAAATTCAAGAAAAGTCTAAAATAATATTATGAATCTAGGAAAAATATAAAAACAGAGGGTTGTGTATGGGATTATGCAACTGCAATGCAAAGTGCTTATGGATAATCACTTAGAATAAGCCAAAGACCACAATAAGCTACCAATTGATTACAGAAGTTGTAAAATGCTAAAAGTACCAAAATGCAACAAGTATCAACTGCTCTACACCTCTGAAATACAAGCTACTTAGATTTGATTATGAGAGCTTATGTGCTAAAAGTAGTTGAGGCTACTACTTTTAAGCTTGAAAATAAGCAACTCAATAAGCTGGAAATAAAAACCAAATGATGGAACCTAAACTAGACCTGGCCAAGAACTTTTAAACCACAAATGAGATTTGGACAAGCTCTTATGAGCTTGTTGCAAGCTCTGAACTCACTGTCAAGAGACTCGTTATAATCGAGTCGGTCTGCGAGGAGATAGACCAAAAGCACAAGCCATTTTAAGCTTATAAAAATTACTAAAAATATGCAAAATGATATTAAGAAAATATACCAACTGAACTTATAAAACCCAAAGTTTCACTTGTTTTAACCTTAAATGAGTCCATGAAAATCACCCAAGCTTGGGTCAAACCGGATTTTCAACTATTTTTACTTTGACGTAATTGAAATGTTGACTAAATTGAGTTTTGATTCAATCTTATGAACTGAATTTGATGTTTTGTGGTATAATGAAACTAATGCAAGCTACTCTAGTGATTTCTAAACATGAAACAAGCTTTTGATTTCTCAAATTCTTATCAGATATGAAATTAAGACAGATGCTTTGCAATGTTGACTTTTAAAGTGTGCAGACACAATTTGATGACAAATATGATTCTAATAGACCTAATGGAGACTGAGTATGCATATTTCAAACACAAATAAGAGCTCATGCTCAAATGACCTACTGATCCAAACACTCTTTAAATTAATCTATCTAGCAACTTCACTATTCTACCCACTGATTAAGCTAATGCTAACACTTAAACTGATTCTAGTTACACTAATTACAACTAAATAAACAGTCTAAACGCTAATGATCATAGATCTGATTATGCAATTAACTTGGATTTGGACTTACATTTGGTTTTGGCCATGTGGCTTGCAATCAATGAGACAAACACTACATACACTGTTTAATCCCATACCCAACCGAGTTTCAACCCAATCCATCTCTCGCAACATCCCATATCCATTTCCACACTTTTGAACAAATTTTCTTCCAGTTGACTTTTGTTGACCAAAATGAAAATTGCTCAAAATTGATTTGTAAGCTTAACAAAAGCTATAATTAGCTTATCTAAGCTTATTTGAGATTAAAGACAAACTACTATAAGCCTTAATTTAAGAACATGGACTTGAATTCTTCAACAGTAAACACAAGAGCATGAAATTTAGTTAAACTTGAAATTGATGCTTAAAAGCTGATTACAAGGATAAAATAACTTGATTTTAGAACAAAGAAACAAAAGATTACATTTAAAAACTTAAACTAAAACATTTATCTTAAAAACGACATACAAGAAATTATAAAACTAACTACTACTTTCTTCTCTTGCCTCTCTTCTCTTTTTTATATCCAAACAGCTTCCCACTAGTCCTCTGATTGATTCCCACTTGATATCTTGTCCACTGGATGTCTTGAAATGATTATGGCCATTGGATGAGTTTTGGAGGGAAAAATGGTTTTTGACTGTAGGGCTCTGAAACTGCAACTAGGGGGGGTGGAGTAGGTATGATGATTATGGGGTGAGAGATGTTGCAGGGATAAGGTGAGAGGTGGATGGGAGAGGGCTGTGCTTTTGCAGGCAAGTGGGGAAGGAGATAAACAGTGGGCGGCAAAGGGATAATGTTTGACTGAGGTTTGACCAAAGGGTCCAAAAATAGGTAATGACAGGGGCCAAATGTGTATAGTGGCAGGGGTCCAAAATAGATTTGACAAGGGTTGGTTTGTTTATTAATGATAAGGACCTTTCTTGCAATTCTCCAATTCTTGAAGGACCATTTCTGCCAATTTCACAAAGTTGTCACAAGGACCAAAACTGACAAGTTCCAATAGTACAAGGACTAGTTTTGACATTTTCAAATTTTCAAAGGACCATTTGTGACAATTTCAAAACTTGAGGGACTAAAGTTGTAATTTTGCAATTTTTTATTTTAAGGACCAATTTTGACAACTCATGAATCCCTAAGGACTTAAAATGATATTTTTCTTTATTTAGATTTACCAGGACTGCTTTTGACAACTTTTGAAACTTGGGGACTAAAGCGCCAATTATGCAAACTTGATCGTTTTCACAGTTTTGATATTTTTGCATTTAAAACACATAAAACACTTATTTGTGATATTTTATCATTTTGATGCATTTCGAGTGTTTTCGGATGTTTTTGCAGTTTAAATGATACAAAATGATGAGTATTTAGACACCATCAATCCCCACACTAAGATATTGCTAGTCCCTAGCAATGTTTTGAGAAAAATTAATGGATTTCATCTCTTTACCAAAAGCCATTACTTCGGAGTAGCCAAATGTTTCGATTCAAGTAAGAACCTTGGTACACCGATAACCAAATGATTTTGAGCAAATCACCGACTTTCAACGGATTTGATTTGTCTTTACCGGCCGTTTGCTTCGGACTAGCCAACTCTTAGATAAATTATCAATATTATCTTTGGTGAGCTGATTACCAATTATGGTTTTTCCATCGCCTTTACCACAAGCCATAAACTTGCGGGCTAGCCAACTCTTCACTAATTAAAGATATGGTGAGGTGAACACCATACAATTTTAAGCAAATGCAAGTCAGTCGTGGTTTGAGATATCTTTACCAAGAGCTGTTTGCTCTGGATTAGCCAATCCTTATGTGGGTTAGACATGGTGGACTGATTACCATTTGTTGTGTTTAGTACATAGTACTTCCACTAAAAAAAAAATTTTAAATTTGGCCATTTTGGGGAAAAGGGACTAAAGGGTACATTTATGATCAAATTAGCAATTTCCCCCAGCACTTAGAAATGAATATTGTCCTCAATATTCAAAGTACCTACTGTTATGCCGAAACTTAGAACATAAAAGATAACATTACCTACCGAATATTGTCCTCGATATTCAAAGTCACCGGCAATGAGCCAAAATTTGATTCGAACCAGACGGTCGAGTTTTATCACGCAAGCTAGCCACTTGTGAATGGCTAACCATAACAAACTTAAAACAACCGAAACAAATGCAATGAAGTCCAGGAGAGTATAGTGTTTCCCCAGGTCGTTAAGTCCCAACGAAACATGCGAGAATAATCAAGCGTGTAGTGATCGAGAGGATTTGAACGGAAAGGAGTTTTGATTTATTATAACTACAGAAAAAAAGTATACAAATTATAGGGGCTTAAATGCAAATTAAAGGAAATTAAAAAGATAAACTATATTAAATAAACGCTATCACTATTTTTAAACTGATGTTTTTGATTTTTATTTTATAAAACTTAAATTAAAAACTACGTGACGTACAAGAGAAAATGTGAAACTGAAGCAATATTAATCCTAAAAATATGAAAATGATATTTTTAAAATCCTAATGATAAGAGAAAATTTTAAGAAAAAGAAAATTATTTTTATGACTATTTATCTAATTATTATTAATTAAAAACTAATTTTACTTATTAAATAATAGCCTAAAATACAAGAAAATATGTAATAAAGCTAGAAAAATGAAATTATGACTTAGAAAAATCTAAAATAACTAAAGAGAATTTTCAAAACTATTTTTGTATTTTTCTGATTATTTTTCTGTTTTTTATGAATTAAAAGCTATTTAAAAATACTTAAATTGCTTAAAAATACAAATTTAACTAAGAAAAATCTGGAAAAATAATTTTTTGACTTTTTATATTTATCTTAACCTAAGAAAAATGAAAACTTATTTTTTTGAAGTTTTTCTGATTTAATTGCAATAAAAGCTAATTAAAATGACTTAAAAACTGTTTTAAATTAAGAAAAATAGCAAACTGACCTAAAAAAATGTGAAAAATTCAAGAAAAGTATAAAATAATATTATGAATCTAGAAAAAATATAAAAACAGAGGGTTGTGTGTGGGATTATGCAACTGCAATGCAAAGTGCTTATGGATAAGCACTTAGAATAAGCCAAAGACCACAATAAGCTACCAATTGATTACAGAAGTTGTAAAATGCTAAAAGTACCAAAATGCAACAACTATCAACTGCTCTACACCTCTGAAATACAAGCTACTTAGATTTGATTATGAGAGCTTATGTGCTAAAAGCAGTTGAGGCTACTACTTTTAAGCTTGAAAATAAGCAACTCAATAAGCTGGAAATAAAAACCAAATGAAGGAACCTAAACTAGACATGGCCAAGAACTTGTAAACCACAAATGAGCTTTGGACAAGCTCTTATGAGCTTGTTGCAAGCTCTGAACTCACTGTCGAGACTCGATTAAGCGAGTCGGTCTTGAGGGAGATAGACCAAAGCACAAGCCATTTTAAGCTTATAAAAATTACTAAAAATATGCAAAAATGATATTAAGAAAATATACCAACTGAACTTATAAAACCCAAAGTTTCACTTGTTTTAACCCAGAAATGAGTCCATGAAAAATCACCCAAGCTTGGGTCAAAACTGGATTTTTCAACTATTTTTGACTTTTGACAGAATTGAAATGTTGGCTAAATTGAGTTTTGATTCAATCTTATGAACTGAATTTGATGTTTTGTGGTATAATGAAACTAATGCAAGCTACTCTAGTGATTTCTAAACGTGAAACAAGCTTTTGATTTCTCAAATTCTTATCAGATATGAAATTAAGACAGATGCTTTGCAATGTTGACTTTTAAAGTGTGCAGACACAATTTGATGACAAATATGATTCTAATAGACCTAATGGATACTGAGTATGCATATTTCAAACACAAATAAGAGCTCATGCTCAAATGACCTACTGATCCAAACACTCTTTAAATTAATCTATCTAGCAACTTCACTATTCTACCCACTGGTTAAGCTAATGCTAACACTTAAACTGATTCTAGTTACACTAATTACAACTAAATAAACAGGTCTAAACTGTTAATGATCATAGATACCGATTATGCAATTAACTTGGATTTGGACTTACATTTGGTTTTGGCCACTGTGGCTTGCAATCAATGAGACAAACACTACATACACCTGTTTTAATCCCATACCCAACTGAGTTTCAACCCAAATCCATCTCTGCAACATCCCATATCCATTTCCACACTGTTTGAACAAATTTTCTTCCCAGTTGACTTTTGTTGACCAAAAATGAAAATTGCTCAAAATTGATTTGTAAGCTTAACAAAAGCTATAATTAGCTTATCTAAGCTTATTTGAGATTAAAGACAAACTACTATAAGCCTTAATTTAAGAACATGGACTTGAATTCTTCAACAGTAAACACAAGAGCATGAAATTTAGTTAAACTTGAAATTGATGCTTAAAAGCTGATTACAAGGATAAAATAACTTGATTTTAGAACAAAGAAACAAAAGATTACATTTAAAAACTTAAACTAAAACATTTATCTTAAAAACGACATACAGGAAATTATAAAACTAACTACTACTTTCTTCTCTTGCCTCTCTTCTCTTTTTTATATCCAAACAGCTTCCCACTAGTCCTCTGATTGATTCCCACTTGATATCTTGTCCACTGGATGTCTTGAAATGATTATGGCCATTGGATGAGTTTTGGCGGGAAAAATGGTTTTTGACTGTAGGGCTCTGAAACTGCAACTAGGGGGGTGGAGTAGGTATGATGATTATGGGGTGAGAGATGTTGCAGGGATAAAGTGAGAGGTGGATGGGAGAGGGCAGTGCTTTTGCAGGCAAGTGGGGAAGGAGATAAACAGTGGGCGGCAAAGGGATAATGTTTGACCGAGGTTTGACCAAAGGGTCCAAAATAGGTAATGTGAGGGCCAAATGTGTATAGTGGCGGGGTCCAAAATAGATTTGACAAGGGTTGGTTTGTTTATTAATGATAAGGACCTTTCTTGCAATTCTCCAATTCTTGAAGGACCATTTCTGCTAATTTCACAAAGTTGTCAAAAGGACCAAAACTGACAAGTTCCAATAGTACAAGGACTAGTTTTGACATTTTCAAATTTTCAAAGGACCATTGTGACAATTTCAAAACTTGAGGACTAAAGTTGTAATTTTGCAATTTTGATTTTAAGGACCAATTTTGACAACTCATGAATCCCTAAAGACTTAAAATGATATTTTCTTTATTTAGATTTACCGTGGACCTGCTTTTGACAACTTTTGAAACTTGGGGACTAAAGCGCCAATTATGCAAACTTGATCGTTTTTCACCGATTTTGATATTTTGCATTTAAAATACATAAAACACTTATTTGTGATATTTTATCATTTGATGCATTTAAAGTGTTTTCGGATGTTTTGCGCTTTAAATGGTACAAAATGATGAGTATTTAGACGCTCGTCGATTCTGAATGACAAAGACTTGAGTTATCTAGTTATACCGATGTAAGGAGTTACGTTGTTGTGCTCACGATGTATAACTATCACTTTTAAGGAGTCACGTTGTTGTGCTCAAGTGTCACAAAAGTCGTGGATAATTTGAGAAACTTTAAGTTTACCTTTTTCGATGGTTCTAAGAAAAGGGTTCTTCGTCTCGACAATAGTGCAAGTTTAAGTCACAAGTTCGGGTTATTTTACTTCACCTCAAGTTCGCCATATTGGGTTTTCTCCATCGAGAGTCACTACAAAAGTCGTCGAAATGATAATGGGTCGGTAAAGAGTTAATGAGAAGAGTATACACGAGTAGAGAAGTCTTATCGCAATTGATTCTCACAAGATATTTATGGTACTTCACATCTGCTCGATTACTTAGACATACATGGTTTCATTGTCTCTAATTCATCATCAACATACGTGGTGTATGATTCTGATTCATTGAAACATCGCGGGAAGAGAGTATAGGTGGTGTTTGCTTCCTTTGATGTTTTTGGATTTTTTCGAAACCCATTTCCTTCATGAATTTCTTCAATTAGGGAAGAAATGAGACGATATGTGGTTCAAATTTCTTACTTTGGTGTTATCGCCTCACTTTCACGGAGTTATCGTGTGTGAAGTTACCTAAATAGGATATTATGATGCCTCACACACGGTCATTTTATCGAGTAACCGCATATTCACAAGTGATTATTATTCCGATAGACCGCAATATTGTGGGGAATTCATTTCATTTCGCCTTTCATGGTTAGTTTGGTGTGAAGCATCTACATTCGTGAGAAGATCTTGTTGATTTCTTGCATGTTACCCCGAATGGATTTTCCACAATAAGTCGATTTACCTTGTGTGGTTTATCGCTCATCTACAAATTCCGGCGTGTCTCGAAAATTTCAAAAGTTAGAAGAAATGTTTACTACATCAAAGTTTCGAATCAACAAGATGGTTGTCATTGGGGAAGTCGATTGAAACTTCGCCAACAAGGAGTATACTGGAGAAGTCGCTAAAGACATGCAGATGAATTGGGGAAGTTAATCCAATGTATTCATATTACATCATTTGCCTACAAGTGAAGAAAACGGTTCTCAAATCGAGGTACAAGAAGAAGAAAAGAGCGTAAACTTTCATCATCCTCGTGATTTGAAGAGCTTATGAAGACCTTTCTTTATTTGTTTTTTATACACGTAGGAAATGTTGTAAGTAATCCCTTATGTCGTCCCATTAGGGGAAGATTGTTGGAATCGCTCCTAACTCGTAAATGGAACGACATTGACGGGATTACATTTTCTATCTTTGTTAACTAAAACATAAGGGCTTGTTATGTCATATAGTTATAGTTGTATGTGTTTAGCTATAAATACCCTCCTAGACTTTCCTAAGAGGGTGAGATTCTTAGTGTAAGCTTTCATCTTTCAATAATAATACACACACTAGTTTTTCCCTTCTCTTTAGTTTCTCTCTCTAACTTGAAGATGGTGTTCTTCCATCTTCCAAGACCTCCCGATTCACCAAATCTTCCATATATTCGATCCTAACAATACCCCTCCATAGTTCCATGGAGGGGTGAGTCTCATTTGTGTAAGTTTACCTTTCAATAATAAAACACACATAGTTTCTCCCTTCTTTTCATACTTTCTCTCACTAACATGATGAAGATGTTCTTCCATCTTCCAAGACCTCCTGAATCACCATTTCAACCACATATTCGATCCTAACATCTTTGCCGATAGGTTAGCGAATTAACCAAACTCGCCCTCTCGACTTTGACCCCACGGGTAATTGGAAGTAATTAGACGTAGACATTACTAGCTAGGATGAATAACTAGGTTAGCACCACTCTCCTTTATTAATCACAACCTTTGCCTTTAATCGCTTTTAGTAGTTAATTAATTAATTCCTTATCATAATCATATTAAAATCATGACACCTAGACTTAGTAATAATCCAACACACATAGCTCTTGGGACGACTTGGTTTTACCGAATACTACACTACACACGACCCAAGACACCGCCCGTTAGTGCATTAGGGTAGACCATAGGTATAACGAGACATTATAAATATTAAAACACAGTCAAGAAACCTCGTGATCAAGTTTTTGGCACCGCCGGAGTTATATTAGGATTTTTATTAAGTCTTTAGTTTTATTCGATATTATGTCTCTTACTATGAATGATTATCTCACCACTCTAAAAGTAAACAGGAAACCTGTTCCACTCTTGAAGAAAATGTAAAATTCGAGTTCGGGGACTATGTCTAGAAGAACTAAAAGATGTCGCTTTATGGAAACAAGGATGAAGAAGCACACGAACACATCGCAAAAGTATGTGAGATCGCCAATTTGTTCCACGCACTGGGGTCTCCAGAGACCATGTTATGATGAGGCATTTCCTTTACCCTCAATGGAAGAGCTAGAGATTGGTTGAAGAAACTACCATCCGATCTATCACAACATGGGCGCATTTAAAAAGCCTTTCTTAAGGAATACCGAACCCCGCAAAAATCTCCGTGAAGTTGATGAAATTAGGAGGTTCAGCCAATTCAATGATGAACCGCTGTTTACAACTTAGGAAAGTTTCAACGAAGCCATCCTCAAGTTCCCTGAGCATAAACTCAACAAGCACGAGCAACTGCAAATATTTTACAATGGGTTGAATATCAAAACTCGGCAATTATTAGAATCAAAAGAACCTATCCCCTTAATGACTGCTGATAAAGGATGGACAAGAGTTGAAGAAGTGGCTCTCCACTCTTCGTCTTGGAATGAAGACCCAATCGAGCTGCAATCGGTAATCAAGAATTTGGAGGAATTTGAAGTTGATATGCAATCCCTTACTGAAGAAGTGAAAATGGTTAAACACAAATTCGATAAACCTATGGATGGGAGAGTAACAGATCTCAAAAGGCTATGAAAAGCTTGTTAAGGAATTCAAAGAAGCAAGAAGAAAGCGAAAAATTGGTATGGAATATCAAGCGAGATTACGACCATGTGCTAAGAACTCAAGCAAATGCTATAAGAAGACTAGAAAATCAAGTTAGGAAGCTCGCAGAATCTGTCAGAATGAGAGATGAAGGGGAACTACCTAGTACAACTGAACCAAATCCTCGAGATCTAGCTCATGCTATTACAACCAGAAGTGGATTAAACTATAAGGAACCTGTCTACCCTTCAAGCTCGAATGATCAGAATGATGATATGCCTCAAAACAACAACAAGGAAACGGAAGGCGCTCAACCAACTATCGAAAACGTTCGTCCCTACGTTCCTCCAATACCATTTCCGGGAAGAATTAAGAAGGAACAAGAACGAGCATTATTTCAAAAATTCATGGAAAAGTTACAACAACTCAGCATTAATATTCCTCTCGTTGAAGCCCTTGAGCAAATGCCCAAATATGCTAAATTCATGAAGGATCTCCTAATCCATAGAAGACTTTCTGATCGGACGCAGACACTTTGAATCAAAGGTGTTTTGCCGCCCTACTAAAATACATGCTTCTCAAAGAAGAAGATCCAGAGAGCTTCACCTTACCTTGCACCATCGGGGGTATTATGTTCGACAAGGCCCTTGCCGATCTTGGGGCAAGCATAAGTCATATGCCATTCTCACTCTATTCGCACCTAGAATTGGGGGACCTGAAACCAACTAGAATGTGTATTGAGCTAGCTAATAAAACAACTCAATATCCTAAAGGAATCGCTGAAAATGTCCTTGTCAAGATTGATAAATTTGTCTTCCCAGTCGACTTCGTGGTCCTTGATATGGAAGAGGATGAAGTCCCAATTTTACTTGGGAGACCCTTTCTTGCCACCGCACATGCTATGATTGATGTCTTTAACAAGAAGATTTCGTTGGAAATTGAAATAACAAGATTACCTTCGATCTTGAAAATCTATGAGATATGCTTCTTTCAATCGACGACAACCTTGATGATCTCGACCTTATCGAAGCTAATGCTCGTAAACATGCCCAAGAATGCTTTCATCGACCTTTGAAATCATTGAAATCAAGATAATGATGGCATATCTAGCGATGGAAAAGGCGAATGGGAAGAACACGCAGGACAACCAAACGCTATGTTCAAGAACACCCTAAGAGGCTAATACTACCCCAAACTCAGAGAGCTCCTCCTCATTTAGAATATGCATTCATTAATGAGGATCCTAATTTTTCTTTAGTGATTTGTTCTTTGTTATCTGACAAAGAAAAGAAGTCGCTATTACAGGTTTTAAGCAAGCACAAGGGGGCAATTGCATGGAAGGTTTCTGACATAAAATGGATCAACCCTTCATACTGTTCTCATAAGATACTGATGGAAGATGATTTTAAACCAGTAATTCAGCCACAGAGAAGATTAAACCCAAAATTCCAAGACGTGGTAAAAGACGAAATCATTAAACTCTTGGACGCAGGTCTAATTTACGCTATTTTCGACAGTCCTTAGGTTAGTCCTATTCATGTTGTGCCAAAGAAAGGAGGAATGACAAGAGTCAATAATGAAGATAAGGAGTCGATACCTACTAGGACGATCGGTTGGTGGAGGGTGTGCATCGATTACGAGAAAATTAAACGACGCAACACGTAGGATCATTTCCTTCCATTTATCGATCGATGTTAGAATGGCTCTCGGACATGAGTATTATTGTTTTCTTGATGGATTTTCGTGATATTTTCAAATTCGATCGCCTCGGAGGATCAAGAAAGACTACTTTCACCGCCTTATGGAACATTCGCCACCAAGAATGCCTTTCCGGACTATGCAACGCCCGCCACATTCCAACGGCATGACAAAGAATATTCTCGATATGTGCCAAGATTTTATGGAAGTCTTCATGGACGATTTCTCGGTTTTGGTAACTCTTTTCATCTTGTCTTAATAATTTATCTAAAATGCTTGCGGATGCGAAGAAACCAACCTTGTCCTTAATCGAGAAATGTCATTTTATGGTAAAAGAAGGGATTGTTTTGGGGCATAAGATTTCACAAACAGGATCGAAGTTGATAAAGCTAAGGTTGACGTTATTTCTCGACTACCTTATCCGACCAATCTAAAAGGAATTAGGAGTTTTCTTGGGCACGCTGGCTTTTATAGGAGATTTTTAAAAGACTTTTCCAAAACTGCTAAACCTATGACCCAACTTCTCATGAAAGATGCAAAATTTGACTTTAATGATGATTGCAAAAGAGCTTTTGATATTTTAAAATAAAATTGACTACTGCCCCTGTTATCATTGCTCCTGATTGGGGCAACGATTTTGAACTTATGTGCGATGCCAGTGATTATGCAGTGGGAGCTGTTTTGGGACAAATGGTGGACAAAAAATTCAAACCCATCTATTATTCTAGTAAAACCCTAAATGAGGCACAAGAACATTACACAACCACCGAGAAGGAACTCCTTCATCGTGGTTTATGCCTTTGATAAATTTAGATCTTATTTAGTAATGTCAAAACCATTGTCTACATCGACCATTCTACTTTGAAGTACTTATTCAATAAACATAATGCCAAACCAATATTGATAAGATGGGTCTGTCATTGCTACAAGAATTTAAAATTGAAATCAAGGATAAGAAAGGGTAGAAAACTTAGCGGTGATCACCTCTCGGTTAGAAAACCCCGAGCTTGAAGAACTTGACAAAGAAACTATTCGTGATTCCTTCCCGATGAGCATCTCATGGCATGAAGAATTAAAGATTCCAGTCCGAACCATGGTATGCGATTTCGCACTTACCTCGCATGACCGTAGTATTACCTAGCAACAAAACTTATGATCAAAAGAAAAAGTTATTCTCAGATCTTAAATATTACTTCTGGGATGATCCTTTCCTATTTAAATCATGCCCAGATGGTATTATCCGGAGATGTATTTTTGGAAATGAGCAGAAAAGGATTCTGGAACACTGTCACAACGAACCCGCTGAGGACATTACGGGGCCGATAATACTGCTCGAAAGGTCTATGAGGTAGGATTCTTTTGGCCTAGTATTTTCAAGGATGCCGCAAAACATGTGAGAGATTGTGACGTTTGTCAAAGGGCAGGGAACATCTCTTCTCGTAATCAGATGCCACTTAACAACATTATGGTATGTGAGGTATTTGACATTTGGGGGATTGATTTTATGGGATCCTTCACCCCATCAAAGAATAAAAGTTATATCCGTGTACCTGTCAATTATGTTTCAAAGTGGGTCGAAGCTGAAGCTCTGCAAACATGTGATGCTAGAAGTGTCATTCGCTTTTTTAAAAGATTATTCTCTAGGTTTTGGAATCCCAAGACCATCATAAGTGATCGAGGGACGACTTTTGTAATGCTATTATGGAGAAGGTTCTCAACAGATATGGGTACTTGATAAGGTTTTAAAGGTACCTTTTTAGGGGTCGTTTAAGCCCTTATTTGATCACTTTTGTATCCGTTATTGCTTAATATCGTTCCTTTTCACTTTTTAGGTCTCTTGAAGGCAAAATCTTGGAATGGCACTTATTTGGACGAAAAGGCGCGATTATATGAAGAAAATGGCCAAAGTCGAATCGAGACACTCAAAGTCACGAAAACATAAGGTGACGCGTCGGTGTTAATGCGGCGCCGTCGGAGGATCTTTGTGACGGACGTAAGCCAAACTCCCATTTTCAAGTGACGACGTCAAGTTATAAAAGAGTAGGCCGTCATGATTCGGCACGGCCTAGATGTAATCCAGACGGCGTCGAAGCGGAAGAGGACGCGTCACAAGCATAAGGTGACGCCGTCGCAAGTCTAACGTGGCCAAGACGAAACCCTAATGACGGCGACAAGACGGCGTCACAAAACATAAGGTGACGTCGTCGCATATGTAATATTATATATAATCCGAATTTTTCAAGATTTAGGGTGTGTAGTCTTTGGAGTAAAACCTAAACCGAACCAAGGTCATCTTGTACAAGATTTTAGGGTTCCAAACCCTATCTTACACCAAGATAAGTGTTTTACTTCATTAATACAATTATGTCTTTGATTATTTGTGTGTATGCTTGCATGTTTTCCATGTCCGGCTAATTTACTTGTGTGTTTGCTTAGGGAATATGAAACTTAATTATTGAATTAGGGAATATGAAACTTAATTATTGAATATTGATTGGTTGTCTCTTATCTTAGTTGATTAATGATCTAGTAATGCGATAGGTCATTCGTTGTGTACTTAATACTTGATTAAATCTTTGTGAACCTTAGAATATGACTCCTTGAGTAGTTGTAAGCTAAACCATCCAAAGAGTGCCTTAGAGTAAGAGTTTATTATCCCTAGTGGGTTTTGTAGACGAGACCCTTTGGTAAGTTCAAAGAGTTAGGAGAAAGCGATACCCTACAACCTTAGACACACAACGCAACTAGGAATAAGGACGTGACAATTCAACCACCAATAGGAGATAATTAAGGAGTAGTAAAACCTAAGTAAACACAACTTTAAACTATCATACGAGCACACATTAATTAGACATAGACTATATACACCTTAGATTAGATAATTAGATAAGTAGAGTAATCGGTAGAAATACCAACCCCCAAATTCAAACCCCGAGATTCGTACCTTTCCTTTCCTTTAAAAATTATAAAAGATAAAAATAATCTTCCTCAACCACAACCTTAGCGTAGTAACTTCTCACTAGCATTCCTATTCCCTAGAGAACGATATCAATACCGTGGCTTACCCTAATACTACACTACAACGATTAGGTTTATCGCTGGGGTGTTGAAAACTTGCTCGACGAAAAGGAAGTTCCTTTGACCCCGAACGACGCGTGTAATATTATCGATTCCACCATATGTCTACACCTTATCACCCACAAACTAATGGGCAAACGGAAAACACCTATAGGGCACTCAAGCGAATTTTAGAAAATCACGTGATGAATGTAAAAGATTGGTCCGACAAACTCGTGAAGCTTTATGGGCATTCGTAATGACCTTCAAAACCCTATTGAAGCACCCTTTAAGATCGCTTACGGAAAATCTGTCATCTTCTCGTAGAATTAGAACATAAAGCATATTGGGCTCTCAAATATGCTAATTTAGAGGCGATGTGATCAAGGAACACCGATTTTCTCAAATAAATCGCTTAATTGAATTATGAGACGAAGCATACGATCACGCCAAAGCATAGAAAGACAGACCAAAAGATGGCACGATAAGCGAATTAAGGATAAAAATTTGAAGTAGGACAAAAGTACTGCTTTCAACTTAAGACTCAAACTATTCCTGAAAATGAGATCCCGTTGGGTTGGCCCCTACACAAGAAGTAAGGTATTCCCCATGGGACTATTGAGGTTCATAATAAGGAAGGAGACTTTTCAAGGTAAATGGGCACCGAGCAAAAATTTACTATGGACGGGATGTTAGTAAGCTTTCGGAGATGAGTTCTTCAGACCGCATAAAGCCCCAAGGCTCGAGTCTAACTTAAAGACTCAGAATAAAGAAAGTGCTCTTCGGAGACAACCCGAATTATCCCTTTCTTTGTTTTATTTCCATTTCATTGGGTTTTGTGTTTTAACCATTTTGCGGAAACTAAGAGTGATTGTTGTTTGTGAAGATTCGATCTTACTATAGTTACGGTGTAACTCATCTCAGTGGTTACGCCGTAAGAAACCCTTTGCAGCACAATTTCAAATTCATTACCATTTACGGCGTAACTCCATCTAAGTGGTTACGCCGTAGCTACATTCTTGCAGCGTATGCCAGGTTTTGCCTAGTTACAGCGTAACTCCTTCTTAGAGTTACGACGTAACTATCCTCTACAATACTTCTTTCATTTTAAACACAATAACCTTGTATTAGTATTTTAAATGAACTTTGTGGGTGTGTTCCCTATAAACCCTCACGAGACTTCACTCGTCCACTTAGGACACCAAGTGGTTTAAAGGCTTGTCGCATATGCTAAATGCAACCGTGATTCCTATGAAAGTGAGTTAGGTTTGTTTTTCATTTTCATTTTTTCTTTTTAGAATTATGCTTGTCGGTAGTGTGATTTCAAGGATTGAAGTTTGCTCATGGATGCTTATAATGAAGGCACGACTCTTTTTGTGGGCCTTCTTTCTTTTGGAGCAAATTTCGTGTAAGTTCTCGATCTAATTCTACTTTTCTCTTCACCTTTATTTAACGCTTAGTACAAAAGGGACTTTGTACAATTCAAGTGGGGACTAAGTAAAATTGTCTCTTGAACTTTATTTTGCCCTCGTTTTCTAGTTTATTTTGAAAAATTATGTCATTTTAAAATTTTGACATGTTTTTCTTAACCTAACTAGATTAGACCTTAGCCGAGCACATACAACCCTTGATATTATATGGTGAGATTAGCCTTATCCATTTCAATATTTTACCCCAACCACCAAATTATGAGTGTCTTGGGTAGCTTGTAAACTTTAGAACTTGGCATTTGCATCATTTCGAGACCATTGACGAGGTATGTTGAGTTAGCTCAATGTATTTGGATTTTTCAATTTAAGAAGGTAGTATTATAGGATTATCACCCAAATAGCCTACCATTGTGTGTCTATCGATTAGTCACCTCGACTTCTCGTCCCCCATGTGAAACCATTTTGTTGCACTAACCTTTAGTGCAAGATACCCCTAGATACATCCATCTGAACCATTCCTTTCATTTTGTTAACCCAATATATTGTTTCGATACACCTATAAACCTTAGCCTACCCTGTAGTCTTTATTTGTGATTGGGAAGTCATCAGTTGCCTAAGTTCAAGGTTCAAGTGGAAAGGTTTGTAAATCACGCTTTAAATACTATGACATATTCTTAAAGATCATTGAAGACCCCAATTCCATTGTTCATCTCAAGTGGGGGATGTTATGTTTAGTTTCTATATCTATGTTGAAAAAAATAGTTATGTTATTTAGTTTATTGTAAAGTGCGATGTTATAAGCACTATGTTATGAGCTTTATATAAATTTAGTATCAAGGAGGCCACCTCGGTCACATTCGAAGATTGGAGTTGGTTAGTGTGCCAACAGTTAGAGAAAATGTAGTGTGCCCATCACGACGTCCTCTAATGACACATCTACTTAGTATTTCATGATCCGGTTTCTTAACTTCAAAGCTTGAACTTTGGGCGGACGGTAAGGGGTGATGACTTGTTATAGATTTAGACTATCTCGCTTGATTTTATTTTACACCATTTATATATCCCATGTCTTATCCTACCCTTTAGTCATGAAGCGTGTCTAGGTGATGCAATGAGCAATCCTTGGTGTCTTGGCCATGGATTTGGTCATGTATCATTGATTTTGTCCACTTCGTGACATGTTAGTAATGAAGAGTCACCCCTAACCCTTGTCGTGTCTACCCATATTGCCTTGAAAATTGTTTAACCCTTAACTCTAGTGGTGGAGATTTGTGTAACCGCTGCTTATGATAGAATACATGCTATGACTGTGCGATTGAGTGATCACCCAAACCGACACTTAGAATAGTTGAGAGATTTGAGTGTTTCGCCCCATTTGGTGAGGTGTTCGGCTTTGTTTTATTCTAGCATAAGTGATTTGTAAACTTATATTTTCCAGGTTATGGAGATATCTTTTAGGAATCTTTCTAATAAGTTCTACTGAGGGCAAGTAGAGTTCAGTGGGGGATATTTGATAACATCAAATTATCCGAATATTAAGTGTCAATTTCCGATAATGCTTTTAATTTATATCATTTATATGGATTTACGCTTGTTTTCCATTATATTCCACTTTCGTGTAAATTACGAGCATTGGAGCTAAAGAGACGTGGAATTGGAGAATTATTAAAGATTTATCATAGTATGCTCACTTTGAAGAAGTTACGGTAACTCATCTCTCACATTACACCGTAACTAAAGCATGACTCGTAAAGCCAACTCATCGAAGATTACTGCAGAACTCTCCCAAATGATTACGATGTAACTATATTAGGTCAAATGAGAATCCGGCACCGATAACTACGCCATAATCGTGCATAAAATACGGCGTAACCAAGAATTATTGAAGATATGGCGTAACCACTTCTAAGGTTACTGCCAGAATCAGCAAATCTAGTGCAATTTATTTAAGAAATAGAGGATTACGGTAGAACTATTTAATTAGTTACGCCAGTAACCCGATCCGCCTATAAATACCCTACGATTTCCAAAGATTTGAGCATCCCATTTCACACACCACAACTAAAGAACGTGGAAGAAGCCAAAGGTGTCTAGAGGAGCATACTTGAGCTATCTCCGAGGAGAAATCACTCCCTATGATAAGCATTAGCATATTATCTTTTCTTTACTTTCGATTCATGTATTTCGTAACATTAAATATTGAATTGATTTGTATGGTTAATATGAGCTGCTAAGCACCTCTTGGTGTTGGCCTAGTTATGATTCCTTAATTGTTTTGTTTGCGCTTATATTACTCCAGTATAATTATTTCTAAGTGTATGCATGCATAGTTTATTGGTAGCTACCCTTGTTTGGGTAGTTTAGAATGGCGGTAGAGGCTAGTTGCTTAGGATATATGACCAACCCACCCTAAGTGAGTAGACGAGACGGGAAGGGTAAGATATGACCAATGACGACCCTTTCTACTTGTGCGATTCAACCAACCGATCACCCACCGCTTGGATGAACTTAAGAATTAGGGGTGAGTGTTTGTTGCTAACGCCCGGCACTCACTATTATAAGTCTAGCATGTAGCGGTACTTAATGACTCGACTTAGGGACCGTGAACACCGGACATACGAGGGACACTGACTTCTCCAATGGTGGCATCTTTGCCGATATAGGTTGGCGAATCGACCAAATGTTGTCCTCTCGACTTTGACCCCACTTCAAGTAATTGGAAGTAATTAGACGAGACATTACTAGCTAGGATGAATAACTAGGTTAGCACCACTCTCCTTTATTGATCACAACCTTTGCCTTTAATCGCTTTTAGTAGTTAATTAATTAATTCCTTATCATAATCATATTAAAATCTGTGACAACTAGACTTAGTAATAATCCAACACACATAGCTCTTGGGATGACATCGGTTTACGAATACTACACTACACACGATCGGGTACACCGCCGTTAGTGCATTAGGGTAGACCATAGGTATAACGAGACATTATAAATATTAAAACCTGGTCAGTAAAACCTGCATCACATCTTATGCAACAACCTCATAACCGTTCTTCGGATGGACGTTTCCTTTTTCCTAACCTCATCAACTACACCAATCCTACTCCAATAGTCATTCTCATCAAAAATTGCATCACTAGTCACATCATGCATAACATAGTCAACAAAATGCTCCTATTTCATTTCCTCCTCTATGAACAAACCAAGTAAACCCACAAATTGTGGCAAATGACAACATGACTCTTATAACCTAATCGAAACCATACAAAAATATCCTTATCAAGTCTACTTTGATCAACATCCTCATTAAACCAAATAAACGTGAAAAACTCCATGCACCACCCCTTATGAATTTTCTCCTCAATGCTAAAAGCTATCCCCCAAGCGTGGGATATAAACAAAAGCTCGTTACCCACCTTATAGTTATTTGTCAACATGTCCTTCACCTCAAACTCACACCTATAACTCACCAACAAGTCCCAATCAACCAAATTCGGTACACCAATTCCTCGAATCAACCAAATTCGGTACACCAATTCCTCTACCTTGCAACTCATATAACTTATCATTGTATGCCTCTTTCTCCGCTGCGTCATAACAAAGCCAAGCTAGGTAGTCATTAGCAGGAGGTCCAATCAAGGATGCATTGTCACTCCTTATTCTTTTTCTCCTCAGTTTAGCAATGAGTAGATTCATGGGATCCTCATTGCTTCCTCAGGTTGGTTCTGCCATATTTTTCTGCACCACAAGTGTTTTTGCAACAATATGTAAACATTCAAAGCATAAAACACAAAAGCAAGATCCAATTCGCAAGAAATTAAAAATTAAAAATTTCAACATCAAACTATAAAAAACGCCGGTTTGGGTTTTTGTCTGGCGGTTTGGAACGGTATCTAGTTTGAAACCAAAACCGCCGGTTTTACCCACTTCACCAAAAAAAAGTCCTTTTGATTTTTGATTGCCCAAACCATGTTCTAACCATTTTTCAATACCATGTTTCAAGCCTCTTTTACACCAAACATTCAGTTCCAAACTCAAACAAAATTTTGCAAAATATTTTTTAAGCATACAAATAATAAAAAAAATTCATGAATTAACAATGTGTGATTCATACATTCAATCTAATAGCATATACATACCACAAATCAAACATATATCACCCTAAATTTTGAATTCAATGGCTGGGAATTTCATACGAATTTTCTTGTTCAACCTCAAAACTTCAATTACTTAAACCTAGGGGTGGAAACGAGCCCGAGCCGAGCCCGAGCCTGCCAGAGCTCGATCTCGACTCGTTTGTATATAAAAAGCTCAAGCTCGGACTGGAGCTCGTTTCGAGCCTCATATTCTGCTCGAGCTCGGCTCGTGAAAATTTTCAAAAGCTCGAGCTCGGCTCGGGCTCGACAAACTTATATAAAGTTTTGAATGAAATAAAGCTCGAAAGCTCGTTAATGACACTAGGATCTAGCTCGTTTATTTTTAAGCTCTTTTATACATGGTTATATGTATAAAAATATATACGAATATATTTTTAGGGGTCGTTGCTTGCGAGCCTAATCAAGCTTTATATATAAAGCTTGGGCTTGAGCTTGATTATTAAACAAGCCCAAACTTAGGCTCGAACTCGGGCTCGAGATCGTTTAGGCTCAGCTTGTTCAAACTTTTTACCGATCCGAACTCGAACTTTTCACGAAATGGCTCGCCTTGCTTTCCACCCCTACTTAGAACTATCAATTTATCCAACCAATTTACATAATTCTTCTTGCAATCAAACCACATTCATAAACCCTAACAACCCCTAAAGTTTCATCCTCTAATTTTAAGGATAGTAAAAACCCAAATTTCAAGTTTATAAACCCTAAATTCAACTAAGGCAATAAAACAATGAAATTAGCATTGATTCTTACTTGTTTAGGAGCCAGTACACTATTGGAAAGAAGATGTAAGTGAGAAATTGATCTAAACCGTCTGGGTGTTTTTTTAATGAACACCCAATTTCAGGAGGGTTGGTTTTGAAACCGGAGGAAATTAAAACTTTAAGCCAAAAATTTCATTTTTAAATTTGCTCGACGAGCAGGTATGCTTGTGTGTCAAGTTTGGTTAGTTTTAAAGTGCAAAAGTGGTAAAACTATAATACAGAGAAAGAAAAAAAGTTTGTTTGCTTTAAAAGAAATAAAACACACCATGTCCTGGGTGAAGTGTTGTGAATTCGGGTTGGTTGTATTTGAGTTTGTTGGGTTGCGGCTAAATGAAAACACACCTGAAATTGAACCTACTAAGTAGTTGGGTTCGGTTCTACTCTGGTCGGGTTTAATCATGCTTGGTGAACCCGAATATGTGTAATATATTCAAAATATATTAGCTAATGCTATACGTAATACAGATAAATTTTATAATATATAAAAAGTTCTAAAAAATATTAGTCGCGTTAATCACGTTGAACCAAACTTAGATTATTCAAACTCAAACATATTAAACCCGACAACCCAATCCAATTTAAAGATTCAACCTAATCAGGTCAACTCAAAAAACCCAAATAAAATTTCTCATATATTTCGGGTCGGGTTGCTTTTTGACATCAAAGAGTACACACTCAAACACAAGTCATAAAAGAAGCTAATCCAATCCAAATCCAAACAGTCTAACAAAATAAAAACGTGCAACCCCTCAAACAAACCCTAACAACCACAATCATCATGTCAAACCCTAACGAAGTAGACGCAGTAGATTTCGAGCCAGATGAAGATGACCTTATGGAAGAAGATGCCGCCGTTGACATCGACACGTCATCATCTCACATACCTAAGCTTAAATCAGCTATAACTGGTGGTGGTGGTGGTGTTGAGAAGAAAACAAAAGGGCGTGGGTTTCGTGATGAGAGTGATGCTGAGAGGAATAATCGGATGTCTGGTCGATTTGATTCTCTTGATTCTGATGGTGGTCCTGGTCCTGAACGATGTAAGTTTCTTTGCTTTTTTTTATTGTTTGATTGGTTTTATAGGGGGGTGTCTGTTTAAGCTTATACGTGGGCTTATGAGCTTATTTGATTTCGGCTTATATTTCTTAAGCCTTAATTTTCTGGCTTATTTTGAGACTTGTGGGGGGGTATATAAGCTTGTTATGATATAACATGCCTATATAAGCCAATTAGTCTCAAAATAAGCCACAACATTGAGGCTTATGAAATAGAAACCGAAATCTAATAAGCCCATAAGCCCGCATATAAGCTTAAATAGATACCCCAATAGTTTGTTAATTGGATTTTATGTAGGTTTGTAAATTGTAGTCGAGGTTAGGTGGCGATTTCGAACTTGGTTTGAAAAGAGCTTAGGAGTAGATTAGGTATCGGGGCGCTCGAGTTGAGCTTGAAGAGGATCTAAGGTCGAGGTTTGGGGTTTGTTATTAAAAATTTGATGATTAGATTCTATTGAATGTGTTATGGAAGCATTACCTTTGGTTAGGGGTATGAATGTCTACATACTACCTACCCGATACCCCGTTGAGGGGTAATGGGTATAGTATCTGTTGATTCTATTGAATGTGTGGGTGCTTGAGCTAGACAAGGAGTTTAGTGCTTAGGCTAAGCTCGAGGTTACTAGATTAGGTTTTGAGTCATCATGATTTGTATTTAAAGTCTTAAAGAGTTAATAGAGTTAAAAAAATGAAATTAAACAATTAACATCCTTTGCAGTATAAAGTATATATATTACATGTATACTTTACATAGGGCTCACTAAGAGCTTAAGCCAAGCCTTTCAAAGCTCGAGTTTGGCTAGTTATATATATTTTAAGCTCAAAGTTGATAAAAGGCTCGAACTTTTTACATTCCTAGGTGGGATTTAGGAGAAGATCAGTAGGGAGAGCACTGTTAAGTCTTTATTTATACTTACTAGCTATGTTTGGTTTGTTATTCTTGTTAGGATCAGGAGAGAATATTCAAGAATAATCAGTAGCAAAACAAAAGGAGATCAGACAAAAGTTTCTTTTATTACAAATCAAAGGATACAAGATGAGTAGTGTTGTGCATCAAAATAGATAATTACAAATGGGGATAAGCCTTATTTATACTAGGCTTATTGGATTCTGAAGATTCTAATACAAATATCTTAGATTTTCCTATAAGCTAATATCTAGCTTATTCTAGATTATTCTACCAAGGTATCTAGCTTATTTCTAGATTATTCTTAGTAAATATCTTTAGACCAAAATTACTAAACTACCCTTAGGACTAATACCAAACATCTAACAATCTCCACCTCGACTTTAGCTCCCAAGAGCCCATATTTCCAATTATCAATATTGAGCAAATCCAGACAAATGATTTAAACTTGCTCAAAGGAACCGGTTAGTAAACACATCCGCAGGATTGTCTTTGGTGCCAATCTTCTTCACTTTGATTCTTCTTTCTAACGAATGAGTGATAACCAACATCAATGTGTTTAGTCCGGCCATGGTAAACTTGATCTTTAGCCAAACAGATAGCACTCATGCTATCACAAAACACGATCGCTTGATCTCGAGGAAACCAAGATCTTCAATTAGACCTTCACCAAATTCCTTCCTTAGTCGCATCCGTTAAAGCCATATACTCCGCCTTAGTAGATAAAGCGATCGATGGTTGTAATGTAGCTTTCCAACTTACAACCGAACTTCCAATAGTGAATACATAGCACATTAAGGATCTTCTAGCATCAAGATCGCGAAGATAGTCCTAACTGGTATCCCAAGAACCAAATATTCACGCTCACCACCGTAAATAAGGCCAACATCGATGTCCTTTTAAATAACGAAAATGCGCTTTCACCGCATTCCAATGCTCTTTCCGTGACGAGCCATATACCGTGACACAACACTCATCATGTGAGCTATATCCTACCTCGCATAAACCATAACATACATCAAACTCCCAACAAAGACTAGATAGGTATTCGGACATATACTCTATCTCGCTTCGCTTGAAAGCACAAGCAAAATGGATAAACGAAAATCGTCGAGAAGGAGTATTTACCGATTTTGCCGAACTCATGCCAAAACGAAATAATCTTCTCAATGTAACTTTTCCGTGATAAGAAAAGCTTACCATGTTTTCTGTCTCGAATTATTTCCATGCCCAAAATCTTTCGAGTCAGCTCCCAAATCTTTCATATCAAACTCCGTATTGGTAGGATCTTCAACTTCTTAATCTCCTCCATATCTTTTTGCCGCCACGAGCATATCATCAACGTCAAGAGTAGGTAGATAAGTGATCCCGACTGCGCCTTTACGATAGACACAATACCATAAGACTTCTACTAAAACCATGCTTCACCATAAAGTCACAACTCTTGTACCAATTGCCCCTGCGATCGCTTCAAACCATGAGAGATTTTCTGAGCTTACAAACATAGTCTTTTGCCCGAACAACGGCCTTCGGTTGGCTTATATAAATTTCTTCTTCAAGGTCACCATGAAGAAATGCGCTTTTACATCTAATTGTTCCAACTCCAAGTCATGATGCTACTAAGGATAATAACACACTAATAGATGTATGACGCACCACCTGGGGAGAAAATCTCATTGTAATCGATTCTCCTTTGCTAAACCTTTCATGACTAAACGCGCTTTGAATCGAATGTTGTCCGAGCTCGATAAACTGGGTTTCTTCTTGAAACCCACTTACAACCAATAACTTTTCTTCCTTCGTGAAGTTTTACCAATGCCCATGTATTGTTCTTACGAAGAGATTCAATCTTTCACCATAGCCGCACTCCACATATCGTAATCCTTAAGTAATAGCTTCGATAAGTAGCCGGCTCAAGAGACTCTACCTCTTCCGCTACTTGCAATGCATATGCTGACATAGTCCCGAAAGCCAAAACCACTCAGAGCTTTGCATCTCTACGAGGTCTATCGGCGGCTATAGACCTATATTGCTCATGTTCCAAATGTGCCGAATGGAGGATCATCTAAGGAGTAACATCGCGGTCCGTATCTTCTGAACTTCATGCTCCACGCCCACCGCTTAGCAACATGCTCCACCTTTCTGAAGAACCTTCTTCAAGCTTCGATTCAACCGAATCTTGCTTCAAGCGAAACAAGTGATCCTCGTCAAATGTCACATCTCGGCTAAGAATGACTCTTCTTCCGATGGTGACCAAATTCGATAACCTTTAACCACGCCACCGTATCCCATAAAAATGCCTTTATTGTTTCTGATTTAACTTACCGTCACTAACATGATAATACGCTGGCATCCAAAACACGAAGCTTTAATAACTGCAGCTTTCCCACCAAACTTCAATCGAGTCTTGCAATCAATAACAAAGGCAGGACACATTGACTAGATAGAAGTCAGACAAGTGCTTCACCCAAAACTTCTATCTAATCCCAGATTCAACAAGAAGACCTAGTTTTTTCTAATAAAGTCTGCTCATCTGCTCACCTACCCCTGCTTTGTCGAGGAGTGTAACCAATGTGTAATGCCTAGCAATTCCTTCATCTCGACAAAAGGCTTCAAATTCTCTCGAACAAAATTCCAAACCATTATCAAGACGAAGACGCTTAATCTTCCTTCCAGCTGGTTTTCAATCGAATCTTCCAATGCTTGAATTTCTCAAACGCCTCACTCTTGTGTTTCATCATAAACACCCACGCTATTCTTGAGAAATCATCAATGATCGAGAAAAATACCGAGCACCACCGAGAGGCGTACTCGGAAGGCCCCCAACAATCAAAGATGAAGATAATCGAGAGTACCTTTTGTTCGACGAGTCGCTTTAGAAACTAACCCGCTTTTGTTTTCCCATAACACAATGCTCACAAAACCCAAGTTCGCAACTTTGTGGTTGTCATGAGTCCTCGCCACTAAAATGACCATGCCTTCTCACTCATGACCAAGACGATATGCCACAACTTTGTCAAATCTGAATTACTCTTCTCAGACACCTAAATGTAAGGTAACTTGTGATTGTTTCACCTTGTAAAGTGTAAAGGAAGAAGTACCTTTAGTTGCTTTCATAACCACCAAAGCTCCTTTCAAACACGAAGGACACCATTCTCACTAGTGTATTTGAAACCTTCGAGTCGAATACACCTAGCGAGATCGATTTTCTCGAGATCCGGAACATGACGAACATCGGTGAGCGCTCTAACAACTCCATCATGCATTCTAATCAATTGTTCCGATTCCAACAACTTTGCATGTAATCATTGCCCATAAAGACATGCCTCCATCAAACTCTTCATATGTCACGAACCAATCCCGATTGGGACTCATATGAAAAGAACAAGCGTAATCCATGATCCAAGCAAGTGGTGTACCTTTATAGTAACTCGCTCCGAACCCGAGTCATCTTTAGCAACCGCTGCTACCGGCCTTTCTCCTCGAGCTTAGGACATTGGTTCTTCCAAAGGCCTTCCTTACGGCAATAATAACACGATCTCGAGGATTCGACCGAGATCCTCGACTCGATCTATCTTTATATCTACCTTTTCCTTGCCTCTTCTCGCTCGATGCCCGCCTATCCCGCTCGTAATCGACAAGCCAACGGGTCGAGATTCCAAATTCACGATGCTCATGGCGAAGCTCTCGTGAATGCAAACCTGATCGAACATCTTCCAATGTAATAGTCTCTTTACCAACAACAAAGGAATTTACAAAGTTCTCACACGAGGAGGTAACTAAACAAGCGCATAAGAGCAAAGATCTTCATCATCAATCTTGACATCAACATTCTTCAAATCCATCGTGATGGAATTTAAAGCATCAAGATGATCTTTTAATGCCGAGCCCTCTTCATTCGCAATGAAAACAACCGCTGCTTCAAGAATAACTTATTCACAACGACTTGGTCATGTAAAGCTTTTCTAGTTTCTTCCACACGCCCGCACTGCTTCCTCATCCGCAACCTCGTAAAGAACCTCATCCGATAAAGATAGCAAAATAGTAGAATGCGCCTTTTCATCTAGTGAGTTGAATTTGGCATCGGTCATATCACCGGCTTGGACCCGCTAGGTGCCCAAATACCTTGTTGCTTCAATAAGGCTCGAACCTTAACTCGCCACAAACCAAGTTGCTTTTGCCATTGAACTTCTCAACAACACTACCGATGATGATGGTGAGAGACATTTTTATCCAACAAGGGTTTTCTAAAGTTTACTAATGTTCTCTAACCTCCCACGATACAAATTGTGATCTTCCACAACACAAAATTCGATCTTGATTTCTCCTACCTTCAAACCCGATCGAACAAAGAAACACCAAACACCAAAACGAAGAATGATCCAAAATGATATCAAGATATTGAATCTTGAAAATCAACCGTAAGCTTGCTTCAAACACGATCGGTTAGCTCGATACCAATTTGTTAGGATCGGGAGAGAATATTCAAGAATAATCAAGAGTAAAACAAAAGGAGATCGCATAAAAGTTTCTTTTATTACAAATCAAAGGATTCAAGATGAGTAGTGTTGTGTATCAAAATAGATAATTACAATGGGGATAAGCCCTTATTTATACTAGGGCTTATTGGATTCTAGAAGATTCTAATACAAATATCTTAGATTTTCCTATAAGCTAATATCTAGCTTATTCTAGATTATTCTACCAAGGTATCTAGCTTATTTCTAGATTATTCTTAGTAAATATCTTTTAGACCAAAATTACTAAACTACCCTTAGGACTAACAACAAACATCTAACAATTCTATTATTGTTCTTTTTTAGTTTGAACCTAGATGGAAATGGATTAACTCTAGAAGAGAAGGAATGAAAAAGGAAACTACATTAGTATTCTTGGTTATCAAGTGAAAAGCATTATGAAATGAATTACATACAAAAATTATATATCAAAGCTAGGTTGTTACATTTGGCATAGGTTTCTGTACGGGTTCTAGTTTTGTCTAGAAATATTTAAAATAAATGCAACTAATTTACCCGGTCATACCTTCTAACATTTCAATAAGGCGACTGAAAGTCGCTATGTGTTGAAGGAAATTCTTCTTTGTCACCCTGATATGCCTCTAACCATAACCCAATATTTTATGAGACTTTGAGATTTTGTTCTACTCCCATTATGTTGTCTAGGCCCCTTAGTGTCTGCTTTCACAGTTTTCATATTTGCAGTTGTTTTGTCAACCATATCCTTTTTCCTTGCCAATGCAATTGATTGCCCTCGGCAATAAGTATTTGGCATGCTTATTGTCATGTATTGTGTAGTGTAGTTTACCCACGCCACGCCCACGCCTCACGCCGAATTACCCGACAAGACACATGACTGTGAACGCACTCACATTTTATTATCAAGAGGCAATGAAAGTATTGGCAAAAGATAAGGCTTTGGCTGATGAAACTAACCTGAATATGGAAAAACAAAGTAGGCACTGAGGGACTGGGTGACTTAAAGAAGTACAAACATAATCTAACAATTTGACCGGATGGTTATGGATTACAGACATCAAGGTATTCGAAAGAGAGGGCTTAAGTGACGAGTCGAGGCGTTTGCCACTAAAGCACCTTGCTTTTAGGTTGTGACGCAGCCTATGGCTTGTGCATACCTTGTGCTCTAAGCATACTAAATATTGAGTCTACATGGCAATTAACCAATCTTTGTATAATTTGTTTAAGAAGTGTTTGCCCATGATGAAATCTTTCTGACAATATAAATTCTGCAGCGATTGAGGGGTGGATTATTCTGGTTACTGGAGTACATGAAGAAGCCCAAGAGGACGACTTGCAAAATGCGTTTGGGGAATATGGGGAGATTAAGAACTTGCATCTGAATCTTGATCGCCGTACTGGTTTTGTGAAGGTATATTTTTTATTTATTACAGTTTCTTGATGCATAACAAGGATAGCTAGTGTAACTTGAATATTTTGTTTTTAAATTTTGACATGTATGGTGTAAAATAATTTGTACAGGGCTATGCACTGATTGAATATGAAAGCTTTGAGGAAGCAGAAAAAGCTATAGCCGCAATGGATGGAGGTGAACTGCTGACTCAGACAGTCAATGTTGATTGGGCATTCAGCAAAGGTCCTTTCAGAAGAAGAAATAATAGGAGGAGGTATGTATCCTACTACTTTTTTAACATTTTAACCTTTTAAAATGCTTTAATAGTTTTGGTGGCTGACCTTTAAGTTACAAATATTAAATATAGTTGCAATAATGTAAGTGATAGACGTGTCAACTTCAACACAGTTACTTAATAACGTCTGAAAGCTTTAGTGAAACCTGTGCAGATGCTGCACTTTCTGCACAAAACCAATTTTTTGACATTTTTGGCTATAAGTAGTCTACTAGGAGGTCTATAGGACCTCACATCTGGTTTTAGCTTTTGCCTTCTGGATAAGCTTGGGAAAAAGCTCAAAGTAAGGCCTTATTGCCCTGCACCAACTCAGTTAATACTGAGTGGGTTTCTCAGTTTTTGGACAAGCTTGCACAGTGCTTATCCTAGCCTGTTAAAGGCTGGTCTTTTGGTTAACAGTAGTTACTTAGGTCTAGTTTAGGTATCAATAATTGGTTTGTAGTTTGTAGCTTATTTGAGCACTTATTTATTGACTGCAAGTTGACACCTAAAATCTGTTTTAAGCTTAATATCATAAACATCAAATCTGAGTTATCTTGGTAATCAGTGATTATAGTTTGTTGATTTGAGTTTCATTTGGTCACTTTTAGTTAATCATAGTTCCTGTTTTCAGTGGATTGCTTGTTTGGTTCATTTTGCTTATCAAGTGCTTATTTCAATAAGCACTTGAGTCATCGCTTCATTTTCCTCCACATAACATACTTGTTTTCCATTTTTCTTAGCTTCTTATCATTATTTTAGAGTTTCCAAATTTTTAGATTTTTCCTAATGCTTTTGCTATTTTTCTTAATTTAATCTAGTTTTTAAGCATTTTTAATTAGCATTTAATACAAAAATTCGTAAAAGGTTCAAAAATAGGTTTTCATTTTTCTTAGGTTTAGATAAATATAAAAAGTGAAAAAGTAATTTTCCATATTTTTCATAGTTCATTTGGTAATTTTAGTGATTTAATTAGTTTTTAATAGTTTAAAATTCCTAGAAAATAGAAAATAATCGAAAATTACAAAAATAGTTTTGAAAATTCTATTTTGATATTTTAGATTTTTCTAAGTCTTAATTTTATTTTCTAGCTTAATTTCCTATTTTCTAGTATTTTAGGTAATTAATTAATAGTTAAAAATAGTTTTTAATTAGATAATTAGTTTTAAAAATAATTTTCTTTTTCCATAAATTTTCTTTATCATTAGGTTTATAAAATGTCATTTTCATATTTTTAGGTTAATATTACTTTAGTTTCACGCTTTTAGTTGTACGTCATAGATTTTAATTTCGGTTGTAAAATCATAAAACAAAACATCAATTTAATTATAGTGATAGCGTTTATTTAATAGATTTTATCTTTTTAATTTCCTTTCATTTGCATCTAAGCCTTTGTATTTGTTTGATATTTCGTAGTTATAATAATCAATTCATAATCTCAAATATCCTTTTCGCTCAAACTTCTCGATCACTATACGCTGATTGATCCATTGCATAGCTCACCGGGACATAACGACCGGGAGACTCTATACTCCTCCGATCTTCATTGATTTCGGTTAAACTGCTTTTAAGTTTTCACGCTTATGCGTGAGAGAACTTGACGGTTTTGCGCGCATCAAATTTTTTTGAATTGGGTTGTGTCCCTCTCAAATGGGTTAAAAAATAGCTTAACGGGGAATGGGTTAAATGTGTTGAAAGTCGGTCAAAGTCTAATTTTTTAATGCAAACATATTCTTACATCGTTTTACTCGAGTATTATTTTGTTGTAAATATCATTAAAGCATTAATCATTTAATTGTTTAATAGAGAGACAGCATTGAACAATTTTGTTTGAGGTCAACCTGTATCTGTTTTGACACATTCAGCAACCGACCATGTTGCTTCGTCTAGTAAATGACAACAAAGAGGGGAGCATATCAATATGCTAAAACTGCTGTAACAATTTTGTTAATGTCAATATGATATGTTTTGGTAGCTTTTGGCGTTCCTTGATAATACTCAAATTGTAGCTAACGTTTCTAAGTGTCCATATTTGTGCAGATCACCTCGTCGGTCAAGAAGTCCAAGGAGGAGATTTTGATATGGTGTACCCTTGAAGCAATAATAGCGTGCGGATTTGTTTATGTTTTAGGTTGGAGGGAGTGAGTTTAACTTGTCTAATTGTGTCTCCAGTATCATTTGATCTACCCTTGCTTTGTTTCTGCTCTTGAATGTTACTTCTAAAAGCCCGTTTAGGTGTGTATCTGAAGGTTTTACTTATTGTATGGTGCAGACTGCAGAGACAATGCATCTTTATGCACTTGTATTCTGAGTTTAATATTATACATTTTGCAGTATACTATTATGAGTGATTGAATGTTTTGGTATATTCTTTATTTAATTTCTTTTTTCCTTCTTGTTGATTGAAGTTGCGGGCTTGGGTTACAAGTTACAAATGATATATAGTTTATATGTTACCCACATTGTCGATTAAAAGCTTTATTGTTGTTGCTGTTACAACTGGAACTGGAACTGACTAGTATTGAATTTAAAGTTAGCAACGGTATACTAGCCTTTGAAGTTGGCTTTGTCATGGACATGGTACCAGCCATGAACTTTATTCAAGCCTTTTTTGGTTTAACATGTGTTTTTATTAAGGAATAGGAAAAGAAAGAAAAGACTGGAAATTTTAAAGCGAGAATTAAAACTTATACTATACATTTTTTAGAGACAGTTTAGTCATCGATCTGAACTGGACTCAAATTTGTGCTTGTGATGCAAGCTAGTTTCATGCTTAAATGTGGTTACAAGAGCCTGACTAGAACTTAAATTCAAACGAGAGCCGAACCATTATAGTGGTGGGTCCCGAAGGAATGTCTGTTAGATTGAAGGAATTCAAACGGGATGTCCACGGTCTGGTGTTGGAAGGAGAGACTGAATTTATGGTTTGGTCAGATCATGGACGAGATTGAAACTTTACACTTGTGATTAAGCATTTTATATTTTTTGTTCAAGGACATTTTTTCATTGTGTAAAATGAAAGGAAAAGCCAAAAACAAGATCGAATACATTTTTACATTTTCTCCCAACTTTTGCGCATTCTTAATTGAGAATCACTATTAGGGTTGGGGCTCGGCCCGTCGGCCGTGGGGCCGTGGCTTCTTGAATTTCAAATCAAGTTAATTCTCAAAGACGAACTGACTTACATTTCATAATCAAAGTTTTATTTCTATTATTGTAACTTTATAGAGGATAACAGGGGATTAGGATTACTGTTTTGGTAGTTATATTTTGATAGTACAATATATTTCACCTTGATCGGAACCTACGTAAGTGGTAGATTGTATATTTCTAAAAGTTTGCTGTGACCTGAAATGAGATAAAGAAACACGTTATGTTAGTCGGCTACAGAGGTAGACCGCGAACCACTCGGGCGTGAGAATAAGTCATCGGACCGTGGTTGAAATGTGTTTGGGAGATAAATGTATGAGAACATACCTGAGAAATGAAGATGGTGTTGGCATTTATAGGCAATCCATAGAAAAGTTCTAGGTCATGCCACATGTCTCAGGCAGATAAGCTATAGGGGAGCGTATTCTCGTTGGCCAATAAGAAGGCTCCAAGCATAGGTTGCGATGTCCTTTCCTAGTTTGTCACCTGAGGTAGGGCCCACACAATATTTTGTGTTTGACATTATGAGTAGATTGTCATTTAGCGTATTATAAATCCGTGAATGAGAGACATTTCATTCTAAAGCGGTCTATAGCTGCTTATCATGGTGGGAGACCAAGATAAGTTGAATTGCTATTGTGAAAGCTATGATACTACATGGAGTGTATCAAGTGTAGTATCAAGTTTCACATGCATTGTGTGGGGCAAATGTTGGTCGTGATCAAGATCGAGAAGCGACCACATGGATTAATCATTTAATGACGTTCTCGTATCGTGGCGTACTATCCCAAATGCACGAGGAGATATAATATTCAGCATATTTAATAATCTATGTCTGAGATGTCTAACGGTATTTCGAATTAAAGCACCCATAAGGGCATCTGTCCGGGTAGAAAGGAAGGTGTGTTGGATGTTAGGATTGTCCAAGAAGGCAATTTGTAACTTTATGTTAAAAAAGACCGGAGAGGATATATTTTTTTTTTTTGCCCCCTTGTGGTGATCTGATTTGTGACAGCATGGCCATGCGATAAGTGTCTGTGAACACTATGAGAGACAAACCATTCACGGTAACAAGAAAGGACGAAAGTATTGCTAAATTAACATATCATGTCTGGTACATTCTGAAATATCGCAAAGTGCAAAAGGATATAGTCATTTACCTAAACTCAGTTGAGGTTTGTTAAGAGTTTTTATAAACCACTACGTGAGTATTGAAGGGACAGACTTGGGGGACCCCAAGTTTGTCCTTTTAATATCCACATCTAGCCCGGGTAGACTGACATGTCTCACAACACCCCGCCCATTCTACGTCTATAAAAGAGAATAAACGGTCAGCTAAGGACAGGCAGAGATGAAGACGTTAAAATAGAATTTCCTGAGTATGTGCTGTTCGTGAGGGCCATACACTCGTACATGTTAAAGCATTATTAAACTACATCTGCATTATTTGGATGGACAGAAGTTAGATGTTGCACACCACAAACAAGACTACTATAAACAATGGTATCAAAACCAGAGTGGAAAGCGTTGATAGTTTCGACTTGGCATCAGTTGGGGTTAGAGTAACATGTTAACTCAAAAATATCATGAACAAACAATGTTTGAAGTTAAAACAAACTTGAGGAAGATTGAATGGCAACAATCCTAAGAAAGTAGTCAGTGGAGCTTGATTATTCATGGCAAACTTGGCGGATATACAAGAAATGACATTGTTTTTGAACGTTACGATGACCACACCTCATAGACCTTTATCCAGGGTGGAGAGCACTCGGACTAAGCACTTAGGAGCTCTTTCCTGTGTGAAGATCCTTCAAAGAAAACCAAAATGATCCTAAGTGTTTTGAAGTGGTGCTCAGATCTCTTAAGGCTTCTTACTCTCTCAGTCTTCATGATCAGACATGGATTCAAGCCTTGATAATCATTCTGCCCGCCATTCCCAAAAGAGGGAATGGCTCAAATGGATTCCTCATATTACTGGCCTTAAACTAAATGTGGATGGTTCTGCTATTAACTTAAATAGTGCAGTAGGTGGCTGCATTAGAGACTCAGCAGGTGCCATTGTTTTAGCATTCTCCTGCAACTTTTGTCAGGGCAAGAATATGGAGGAATCAGTGACGAGCAGATGAGGCTGTGAAAATGATGTCATCGACATATGATAAAAGATACATAGTATCATGACCACAATGAAACGTAAAGGGGGAACTATCAGATTTGTTACTAATGAGTCCCGTAACTGAACCATAGGGTACAGGTTTAGAGACCAGTCTCGTCACAAAATAACGGACCATAATCAAAGCTTGTACTTATGATTAAACATAGTTTCTAAGTAAGAGAAAGGAAAAGATCGAGATCAAGAACCACTATTTTGCAATAACAAGCCTTGCAAGTGCCCTCATTATACCTGTTTGGCACAGGTCAATTTTAACTTTTAAGGTCTGGTAAAATTTACCGTGAACAAATTACCTTCTGCATGTCAACATGATTTTATTTGCCAATCAAGGCCTCCTACTCGTATCAGAACGTCCAAAGCATCTATTTAAATTTCATGATACAAGGGATCCTAAAGGTACACGCCATACAAGCCAATACGAGAATAACAAGCTGGTTGTACTGTGAAAAAATCGCATTGCCAGCATCATCATGGGCTGAAACTTTTGTTGCCTATTCGTTAACAAAATCTGGGTAATTTACTAGACTATACACAAGTGAAAAGTTCTCTACCTCCAAAATTTCACAACACGTAAAAGCTTGTATGACCCATATGACCTCATTACACGCCAATCGGAACTGACACTCCTCTTGTTTCATCGATAAAAGAAACAGTCTCCTCAGCTTCGCCTTCGTCTTCGTCACTATAATCATCATCTTCATCTTCTTCACTATCATCTTCATCATCATCTTCAAAAGGGATATCATCATTAATGATTATAAGTTCATCTTTAGGATGGTCACTTAGTCCAACCAACTCATTAGCCTCTGCTTTTTCTTCAACTGTTTTAGCTAACGACAAAAGAATATTCTTTGCTTTCTTATCAGGAACAACCCCACAAGATTCCATCTCTTTATACCAAATCACCGCATCACCAAAATCTCTATTCTTCCCATATGCATCCATAATCGTTGTAAAAATCGTTTGATTTGCTTTGATACCATTTACCTGCATTTCCTCGTATTTCTTCATCATTGTTTCAAGGTCATTTGTTTTGGCATAACCTTTGATTAGTGTTCCATATGTGACAACGTTAGGTTCAAGACCGCCACTCTTTATTCTTTTGAAAAATTTCTCGCTCCTTCCATGTCAGATGCATTCACATATGTCGACAACATTGTTGTGTATGAACAAAGATCAGGGGTGCATCTGTAGAAGATGAAGTAAAGTGATTTCTGTCAACTGAATATGAAAATGAAGTTGCAATACAAGAACAGAAAACAATCAACCTTACGAGTTTAGAAACATGCAAACACATGAAAGCTCAGGTTTTCCTTACCTGAACTGCTATATTTTTTATAACTACAGTGAGCCTACGAGTGTTTCTGTTAAGAATTTCACCTGTCCCTCCGCATGCTCTTAAAAACAATTCTTGCCTGCTCCACCATTCCAGATATTGCAAAAGCATCAAGCAATATGTTATAAGCTTTTTGCGTTGGCCTAAACCAAACAAAAAATAAAGGAAAAACATAAGTAAGGGACATGATTAAAAGAAACTGTCTTCCTACTAGTAAAATGATACACATCCATTAAAGGTTCAAGACCTTAGCATTAGCAAAACTAAACTAAAAGACATGGTATAGTTAGCCATGGCTTAACTATGAGAATGAAACACACCTCACACCAGCATCCAGCATCTCTTCAAAAACAGCCAGTGCTTCTTCTTCCCTTCGGGCTTTCCCGTAAGCACTAATGAGTAGGGCATAGCTCGCAACATCAGGTTTCACCTTAGCCCTATGCATCTACACGATCTATTAGGATTATAAAAGATTCAAATACAGATATAACTACTTTGAAAATATATCCTTTTTCAAGTTTACCTGATCATATATTTTTGCAACCTCCTTATAATTAGTTTCGTATGACATTAAGCTATTATAAGTTACCGAGGTTTGCTTAAGTCCTCTTTCATTCATCATTGAAAATAGTCTTCGAGCCTTATCATTGCTCCCAGCCTTTTTGTGCATATAAATCATCATGTGAAACATCTGTTGGTCTGGCTTTAGAGACGAAACCTCATCGGTCAGAATGGTTTCAAAAATTTCTTCGGCTTCTTTAAACTTGTCTGCCTGGAAAATCCATAGACCCAAACATATATATAAATAAATCAGAACAGCAGTCCCTTAAAAAGCAATTTTAGACTTAGCAGATGCTAGATCTGCATTTTGCATGTGATTTTATATTTTGAAGTTGTAATTATTAGATAATCATTTGTTTGAGTGTTTTGCAAATTCTAGATATGTAAGAACTTGGTAGGTAATAGCCTCGGCCACCCTAATATAGTAATATATTTTTGAAAATTGTTTTTTATAACCTGTCGTAGTAGTATTTACAAAAACGATATACTTTCCATCAACCAGCTATCTTTTACTTTTTTTTATCACCTATAAATAACCTTGTATAATGATCAGATAATCAAGTCGAAAATGCACATCCAAACATTCCTCTAATGTTTAGAGTTAAATGAACTACTTTTCAGCTCAGCCCAATTGAAACGATATAGGTAAAGCATGTAACAATAGAGAAGGGTTGTTACCTCAACAAATATTTTCAGAATTATTTGATATGTTACAGCTGAAGGTTCAGGTCCTGCAGATTGCATCCTTCTGAATATCGCTTCTGCCTTATTACACTGACCACCTTTTCCATAAGCTTCCATAAGAGCGGTATGAGATATAACACTTGGTGGATAGCCTTTCTTGTTTATATAGCTAAACACTCTTTCTGCTTTGTTAAAGTCCCCTTCTTTCCCGTAAGCAGTGATCAGCATCAAAGCATCCATTTCATTAAAATTCCACCAATGCTGAGTTCGAAGCCACTCAAGAATCTACAAGAGTAAGAACATCAAACGTAATAAGTAATGCAGTTGCTTAATCATAAAGGTGACAACTTTGACCCATTTTCAAATGAATGGGTTGACACGAGCCATGTTTTATCTCTGGGGAGCGAAAAGGTAAAAACAAAAAATCATTTATCATTAAGGAAAAACAGGTTGAAAGCCGCCATAAGCGTTTTTCTAAGAACAACTTTAGTCATCATATGTAGCATACTAATTATTTATTACAAATGTTAAAAAATGTGGAAAAAAAGTTCCAGGTAAACCTGACATGACCCAGTTCGCGCCAAAATCACCTATTTTCACCTAAACTTGTTTTTACATGTTATCCAGCTCCCCATTTAACCAAAAACTGAATTTTTTTGACCACGTTATAAGAGCATAGTGCAATTATTGAGTGACAATCGAGGACAAAAGGTCACAAATTGTATACCTCAGCAACGATATTCCATTTCTTTTGTTGTTTAAACCGAACCAAGGTTCCCAAAACTAGGTCCTTTGGAAGAGGCTGGTTCTTAGTCCTTCGTTCCCTAAGCACTGAAACCGCAGACCCCACTTCATCAATTTCATTCATCATCTTCCTCCAACTTTTCTGATCTTCTTCGTCAGCTTCATTCTCAAAAACTTCGATCTTTTTCCTTCTTTGCATAAACTTTCTAGGTGCCAACATACCTTGACAGACCACCTTTCCTCGTTTTTGGCTATTGAAGTTGGTATCAAATCGATATATACCAAGAATCTGCTCACTAGAGTATTAAACAATGTTAGCAAATACTATATTAACCCTTATAGTCAAACAACATTTATAACGTCTACGATGATACAAAAGAGGCACCGGTGATAATCCATGGAATCAAAAGTTATATTTACATAAGCAAGGTTGGTCAAGTGGTGAATGAGCTGCAATGTGACACAAGTTCGACCATGTGCTATGACATAACTATTTAACCACTTGAGGGTTGCCATAAGCTTGTGACTATGATCACTTAAATTGTGAGAGGTCTCAAGTACAAATCCTGCTTTACCCGGTTTCAGTCTGTGTTGTGGTGGGCTCAAAATCCCGTGGGTAATTCGGTCAAAAGGTGGGAAACCATGAAATCCAAATTTTCCCAAAATTTACGATTTCCTTCAGTTTAGAACAACTTCAAAAGTCAAATTCGATCACTTTTCATAAGGAGATGTCAACTATTTCGCTTTGTTAGTATTACTATATAATTATTTGGTGTCACATAAATATTTTTGAGGGGTGTTTGTTTAAGCTTATTTAGGGCTTATCTCTCCATTTTTTCGGCTTATTTTGGGACGTACGGGATTATGTAAGTTTATTACGGGTATGTTTGGCATGAATGGTTGGCCACGGGAGTCGGAGTCGAGGTCGAGGTCAGCTTATATTATGTCGAAAGTCGAAGTCGTTGGCGAATTAGTTGGAGCTGAAGCTTATTAATGTAAAATCGCATAAAAATATATCAAACTCAATTAACATATATTTCCAGCTTTTACGTGATAAACCCATGGACGGACCCACATTGGTGCGCGGTGTGGCACGGGCAACACCCATTTTAGGTCACGGTTGTGCAATTATTTTTCGATAATCGTTATTTCTCATCCGCAACACCCGAATTTTTTTTTGCTAGTTTTGTTTTTTATCTTGTCAATTTTAGTTAGACGTGCACCTTTTATTTAGCCTAAAATATAATTGTAGAGAAATAAATAGCTCACTACTCCACTAGCCCATTAAACCCAAATTAATTAATCTAATAATATACCATAGAATATTACTGTATAATTTACCAAACAAAAGTCTCGAGGCAACTGTTCCTCTCATTCTCCCCATCCATACGTTTCAACTTCCATAGTGGGCATCATCATTTTGATACACGGTGGGGTTCACATTACAAAACAATTGTGAGATTGTTTTCTTTGTTTCCTGAGGTTATTAAGGTGTTGAAATATGTGGAAAATGAAGCTCTTGATGGCCGAAACCGAAATCAAGCAACTTGTATTTTATCATATTTTAAAAAGTTTGAGTTTATGCTTATTCGCACTGATGGAGCACATTTTGGAATCACGGATTTATTGTCAAAATCTCTTCAAAACCTAGATCAAAACATTGTGTAGCGGTTTCAATGATAAAAGAACAAAACAAGCATTGGTAAGACTTAGAACAAGTGGTTTGATGCATTTTAAGATAGTAAATTCTTCTCGTGAAAAACATGATATTGTAGTATTGAAGATGGACTAAATTTGTGTTGCTAAAAGAAACCGAGTAGTCGGTATAAAGAATCAACACTATTTTGAGATTGATATATATAACATGCTTTTGATATGCAAATACAAGAGTTCGAGATCTATTTGGTGAGATAAGCACCGACTTGCTTATTAATATGTCGCTTGAGTCCATGTGATTCATTTACAATGTTTGATGCATCAAAGATAATTACATTAACTACGCTTTATCAAGATGATTTACGATCGGATAGGTTTTCTTAGCGGAACTTGACCTCTACTATGAGACTGTGATTCATGATGCAGACTTTATGAAGTTGAAAGTAATTTCCGAGCTTGCTACGTTGATGGTGACACGAAAGAAGCATATTTCTTTTCCTTTGACTTATAATTTACTAAAGATTTCTTTAATCTTACCTATGGCAAACGCAACCATAGAAAGATGTTTTTCGGCAATGAAATTGATAAAGACGAATCTCCACAACAGAATGGGTGAAAATTATATGAATGATGCTTTAATTTGTAACATAGAAAAAGAATTATTTGCGAAGGTTACTAATGAAGACGTGATAAAGCGCTTTCAAGGCTCAAAACCTCGAAGAATTCAATAATAAGAGACATGTACTTTATTTACTAGTTTGTCATTTTTTACAATTTATAACGTTGATTTTTTTTTTTTGTTGGTACTTATGAATTTTTTTTGTGCAACACCCATTTGAAAATCCTGGGACCGTCCCTGGATAAACCGTTATATTTTGAAGGGTATTTAAGTCATTTGACTAGCTTTAAGCCCCTATAAGCCCTTTTTATGGGGCGGCTTATGGCTTATTAGCCTGTGTGACAAACAAGGCTTATTTTATAAACCAACTTATATTAAAAGCTCAAGCCCCTATAGAAAACTTATATAAGCCTGAATGTTTCAAAATAAGCATATAAGCCGAAAACAGATAAGCTCGTAAACAAACAATCATAATTTCACAAACACTTACACAACTAAATATTACACCACCTTCAAAAACTAATCTAGTCACATAAACATATCATTTCAATTTATCATTACATAACTAACTCTTAAAATAAAATTAAAATTCCAGCTAGTTATATAAATAAAATTGAGAAAAAGTTACTGACTTGAAATGTGAAAGTGAAGCATAACGGCGACGAGGTACAGGGAGAGTGTGAGGGAGTGACGTGGCCATTGGGATTGCCAGCTGTCAGTTGCGGTGGTGGTAAGGGTGGTCGCCGGTTGGATAATAATTGGATTGAGAGGTTGTTAAACAGGATAGGATATTTATTTTCAGAGGTTTTAGACAGTGGGGGGTTTTGTAGCAAAAAGAAAAGAAACAAAAACATTATGAAATGAGAAAGTTTTTTACTGTATATAGTTTGTCGAAATTGTCAATTGACTCAAATAAAGCCATCTTTTTACTTTTTTAGTTAATACTACTACTTGGTAATTGTTGGTAATTGGGTACGGGAAAAAATCAAATAAAAATGATAAATATTCATGAGAATTGTAAAAGAAAGTTGGAAAAAATTCAAATTTATTTTAAAGATAGAGGATGTTAGTAGAAAAAATTTGTGAAATAAGTTTTTCTAGTTTTTAGTTATTATATATCTTTATATAATAAAGGAATTACATCATTTTGTGATTTCATTAATTCATTCTATTGAAAAAACAATTATTAATAGGATACTGATTTCACCAAGAAGAAAAATCGTGTGATGCGATTAGTTAATAAAAGTCAAAATTAAATTTATTTTACTAAACTTTAATAAATTTGGTGGAGAATTTATTGATAAAAAAAACATATAAAATATAGGTGTCAAATTTGAAACAAAAACTTTAAAAGATTAGATAATTAGTAAACTTTAGTGGTTGAATTTTAAAAATTATATAGAGTTAAGTTGTAATATTATAAGTCTCCATATTTTTAATAATTTTGATTATAAACAACACCCCTTATACTTTATACCGCTTATAATTTATATCTTAAAAATACAATGTTAAAAGCAGTGAGCATACGATAGTGTATGCCGTGGTGAGTGTGAAAGGGATGAAATGAATGTGAGGAATGGGTGTTTGGGTAGAGTCGTTGGTTGTAACGATGAGGAGGGTGAAATCGAACAACCACATTATGACATGTGTGTGAAATGAGGTGTTTGAGTGTGTGTGTGTGTGGGCAAGGGTGTGAGGGGTGGAGTTGTGCATGGTAGTAAACAAAAGCTAGAAGAAGGAGAAGAGCTTTGGTTTACTGACTTTGTCCCTCATAGATGGATAAACAAAATCTAAAACAATATATAAGTACGACGATTAGGATACCAACAATGATATGTTTGAAAACAAAGCTTATTGGTTTCCTCCAAATACGACTATGTCCCCAAGATAATTCAAATGGTTCTCGATAGTTGTGCTAGACTTAGCCTAAGCTTAGTGAGGTCAGATACCCATACTGTTATTCAATCCCAAGTGTTGTTCAAGACACTTGGGTAATATATTATTTTTGATTCGCTTTAATAAAGAATATAGATTTCATATATCACATTACATTTATATTATATATTTCCCAAACACAAGTTTTTATGCATGATGTACAAGCTCTGTTAAAGCCTTGTTTGGGGAATATGTAAATATGGGTGTGTATGACATATGAAAATGCCCCAAGAATATAAACGTTGAAAAATCCCTTGTGTTTTATCTTGTTAAACCGATTTTAATTGCTTTACTTCACCATGGATCACACTCGATTTATTACTGTTTTGCTAATTGTGATACGGAACAACACACACACACACACACACACACACACACACACACATATATATATATATATATATATATATATATATATATATATATATATATATATATATATATATATATATATATATATATATATATATATATATATATATATATATATGAGGAGGCGTTACGTAGATAATGCCACGAACGCCCACCTCATCGCTTCAAGAATTGTTTTTAGTGACATGTCATCACATTAGTCCACCTAAGCAATAATATTTAATTTTCGGATTTTATGTATTAATTTCGGATTATTTGGATTTTAATAATTATTTTTATTTTCGAAATTTTATTATAAAAACTAATATTTTGTTTTAAAATTTTGTCACTTGCAAGGATTGAACCTAGGGTGTTTGTATCATTAACAAGCATGATAACCACCTGGACCAACATACTTTTTTATTATATTTTGCAAGAACAAATCTATAAACCTACACAACCAAGCTAATACCCATTTTAATTTAATGAGATAACTATAAAATCCCAAACTCATTATCTATTCCTTAATTATTGCTTAACTCATTCATTATATATTTTTTCCGTAATCTTAATATCATTCGGTTCAACAAATTTTCTTTTTTTTCCTTCTCAAACCCTAATATGCTCAAGTACACAAATTAACTAATAATTTCATAATATGTTTGTTTTATATTTGAATCACGCTTAAAATTTATAAAGGTTCCTTTTATTATACCTTACTCATATATACTTCTTTTCCTCAAACCCTAATGGTGTCGAGGTGTGTTTTCTTGTTGTATTGATGTAGGAACCACCTTAGGTTATATAATATTCAATAATATATGTCTTTGCCGCTTTGATAGTTTAGGCACTTTTGTTCATAGGATATATTTAGAAGTATGGAAAACTATGATGACATATTCATAAAATGGATGCTTGCTATTCATCCTCTTGGGTCCAAAAGAACATGACGGTTTTAAATATTCAAATGGCTTATGCGCTTCAGATGGTACTTAAACATAATATCGAGAATTATGCATCATGGCGTGAACTAAAGTTTCGATTAAAAAGATTGGAGATGAGCTTTTTATTAAAGTGCGGGTTGCTCAATTAAATAAAAACCATGTAAGCTAAACTTTTTACTACAAGTGCTATGTATGACAATTATAATAACCCCTGTGATAGTGGCCTTGCGCTTTGCATTTTAGTTTTAGAAGTAGTTATGGGTTGTTCCACTTCTTAGATACTTGAGTATTTGATACACTAATTAATATTCTACTGTCGTGCAAGTGAAGTTGTTATGGGTTGTTCTTCTTTGCATTTCCTCTTTTGAAGCAATAACTATCCATACATGACATCCGACGTCTTTTATTTATTTGCATGTACTTTCCGATATGTTTACCATTTCTTATGTTTAAGTATCTCGGTAGTTTTACTTGCTATATAGTGTAGGTGCCAATATAATCACCGTTACTATTTGTTCATATCAAACATAATGTTTAATTACTTATATGCAGGATACCGCTCATTGTGCTTTTAGTTCCGCAAACAATACATAAAAGGACAACTCGAACAAGTACAGAGACAAGAGGATAGACCGATCCAACACTCTCGAAAGCCTTCATTTTTATCTTGATACAAGATTTGAGCGTTAAAAGTTACAACCAAGCTTGACCTTTGACAGTGTTTGTCACTATCTGCTTACGCTAATTTTATATGTTATAATTTTCCTTAATTATAATAGTGTAAAATTTTATGTGTGATTGTATCTGTAGGAAGCCTTTCATACGGTAGAAGATATTTATGGGTTAATGAGCATGGCTAAAAGATGCCAAAATCATCCTTGATGGTCAGATATTATCCGGTTGATCGAGATTTTCTCAATTTCTTCTAGCCATCTTTATCATGCTAATGCATGGTTCAAACTTTTCCTACGTCGGAAAAGCTTCAATAAGAACCTAAACCGTAAAGATTTGCGTTAATAGCATCATCGCTTGTTATTGCGGAAGGTAATTGCTTCTTTTAAATATATTTTATGTAGTTAATGGGTTGTTTGCTTTCTTAGGACCGTATCCTTTTTCTCAAATCTTTGTCAATTTCGGACCTTTATTGGCCAACTTATTTTTATGTGGTACCGAAACCGTATACATATTGTCAAGGTTGACGATTACCTCAAAGTAATACCTTAAATAAACTTTTATGTTTTAGAGGAATACTTTTTATGTAATTAATCGTTCACCAAGTTTTTATTGGTTTGTCCTCCTTGACCATGGGTAGTAAAATAGGTTCCATACAAGCTCTTCGAAATTGTCAAGGTCAATTGGATCCTTCTACCATGAAGAGGTTTAATGTGTTACCCGTTCTAATACTCAACGAAAGCCAATGGTGTTCAAGAAGCCATCCCAACAGCTACTAATCCAACTTCGTAATGGGATCTTGAACGGAAAGAACCACGATAGTCGCTTCTCGTTGTCTCGTCTCGTAAAACAGAACCAAAAGAATTACAGCAAGTTTCCAATCCAATTTTGCATAAATATGGTAGTTGAATATGTGCAACAAGCCCGTGAGCTAACCTAGACCAAGGTAATACTATGTTCTTAAACATGACGTAAATGTATGAGTTTTACTACTTACGCTTAGCGACATGCTTATGTGTGTCAAGATCTTTATCGATACATGGATACAATTGTACACTAAAACAGGGATTGACAGTGGCGAACTTACGGTCTTGGAAAGCCATGTCGTTTATTCTTTGAGCCAAGCAAAGACTGCCACTCGCTTTTACATAGTGCAAAGCACAAGATCAATAAACGAGGATAATTGGGTCCCTATTCAAGATGCTATTTATAGGTTAGCACTGGTTGTTAATTTCTTTTGTAGAACCTTAAGGCCTTGGTTGCTTATTTAAGCAAGAGAAATGAACTGAATATTAAGGGTTGTTTGGTTTGAGGTGGGTATAGGTTCAATAGTGTTTAGGTATGGATTTGGTACCCATATTATAGTGTTAAGATATATGGATTGTTATAACATGGCTTTTGTCCCTATTATTATGAAGCTTACAAGGTCCCGTGGTAACGAAGAGTGCGGAAGTTGGGTGATTACTCCCGTTGTCGAGTACTATTACCTACTTCCTTACGACATTGTATCAAAGTTTTCTCAAGGTAAAAATCAAACCGAAAACGCAGTGTGGCGGTTTAGTTTTCTTTTGGTTTAATATAATATGTTCAGTGCGAGGATCGAATGGATTACCACATCAGCGATAGAGGAAGTGCACCGCCTAATATCATTCTAGGCTCATCAAGTCATGTAATAATGTGGAAGTTAATTCAAAGTCGAACTCGGTAAATGTCAATGTCGAGTATAAGTAAAGAAGAACCTCGTGACAACAAAGTTGCCAAAAGAAACATGAATCCATTAAACAGATACGACTACTATTGTCGCCACTACTCTTGAACTCATTGACAAGGTGGCAGATGATGTCAACACTTCGTCGATTAAAAGCCCTTTGACCAAAAAAAAGTCACGATACGTAATATTCTATCGCAACAGGATCATGGGTGCTAACATTGCTAATGTGAACGGGTTAAATGATCAAACAGATACTACTACTACCACTAATGTTGAACTCGCTAGCAAGGTGGCGGATGATGTCATCATCTGCGGTCGATTGAAAGCCCCTTTGACCAAAAGTAAAGAAACGAAACTTCTATCGCAATAGGATCACGGGTGTTAACATTAATAATGTGAGCAGAAGATATGAATGGATCTTGGAGGGTGAATCAAGCAATTGTCAAGTGGAGCCAATAACATGGATATTGATAAGCCACTCGCTTCTTGTGTAAAGAAAATCAAAACACTAAACCGCAAACACCATTGAAGGTTTATCGTCATGAAAAAAGGACTATCAGCAATAAGGTGAATCAACTTAGTTATGATTTTTAGTATGACATATTGGTATTCATATTTACAGTATTATTGATTTACTTTGGTAGGATCAATACAAGTCCTCCTCATAAGATAGAATTTAGAAAACTTACCTCTAATGTGATTATGAAGACTATTTGAACAAACACCTGAATAACTGAACTTTTAAAAGTTAAGTTACGGGTTATTTGCATAAATTACCAACTTACCATTCATTTGTTTCGTTTTAGCCATTGTAATTTTTCCTGTACATCTGATTCATCCAAAGACGATTTTGTGTCATTTGGGTCATTTTGAAAATCGATTTATTACGGGTTTTTTGTTACAAACTGACCCAAATGAGATACAACCATCTTTTGATGTCCCGGATGTAAAAAAAAAAGTAGTATAACTAAAACATGACAAATGAATAAGTACGTTGATATTTCATGCAAATAATCCTTATATATTTTAATTAACGTAAAGATTGTGGTCACCGCCGAAAGAATGAGCGGAAGGACTTCAAGACAAAGCCGAGTGAATGCCAAGTTGAAAATATTGATGGTGAAAGAAGCCTTGCTTTGTGTCACCTCATAAGGATAATAAACCTCTCACGATGAATCATGTTGTGGTTTCGCTTCAAAAAAGAACGACGGGTCTCTTGAAGACTTTAAGCTCACATAGATGCTAAGAGATCCGAATTATCGAGGTCGCCCTTCGAGCTCTTTTAAATAAAAAGACGAAACTGGTATGGTTTATTCAACTGCTTTGACATATACTTAATTGTCTATTATAGAGTGATCTCTATCAAGAAAACCGAATTATGTAAATAAGATAATTCAATTAAAACTTAACTTGGTTATCACGCTTATTGGCTTTATTTTACTTTTATGCCATTTGATCTTACTTCGGAATTATGGGTTTTAGTATATGTCATGCTAAATAGCAATTTCTTTGTTTATATATTAACACGTTTAATAGGATTGAAGTTGATGTGATGGATGCGGCCGCGTCATCGTAATTGTAATGTGGGATGCGACATCTTGAGCTAACAAAGTCGAGTGCCAAAGCGTTGCTTGATGAGCTTGATGAAAGGTATGTGTCTTGAATTAGTTTATTTATTTGTACCTTTATTCACAACTAAAATCTTAATTTACTGATGTTGAAACAATCGAATCGTGTGACACATTATTTGAAAAAATTAAGAGGTGTTGCCAAAGAATGTGCAATTTGATAAACAATTATATTATTTGAAGAAGGGTGTTGAGCCTAAGAATTGTATAGATGCGGATACATTTTTTCCCATTAAAATCAGAGAGTTTTAGGTCCATTTCTTATAAAAATGTTTCTATTCAATAAGGTTAATATGTCTTTTGTTAGAGCCGTGTTCATTTTCTTATGAATTATGTCAGATATTTAGATGAATACTTAATTTGCTTTAATAGCTTTCAATATAGTACTGAGCACCTCAATCGGTTTATTTAACAACAAACTTTGTTTTCGGGAACATCAACGAAGGAGCATATAGTCATGCCCGCCCATTGGTGAGCAACTAGTATATATATATATATATATATATATATATATATATATATATATATATATATATATATATATATATATATATATATATATATATATATATATATATATATATATATATATATATTGTTTATTAGTTTATGTTATTAAAAAGTGCAATGTATAAGCACTATGTTATGAGCTCATTAGATATTAGCATCGAGGAGACCACCTCGGTCACATTTGAAGATTTGAGTTGGTGACGTTATTACACCCATAGTTTGAAGAACAGGCAATGTGTCCATCATGACGTCCGCTAATGGCACATTTACTTGATACATCATGATCCGGTTTCTTCATCTTGAAGCTTAAACTTTGGATGGACGGTGGGCGGTGACAACTTTATTGTAAGTTAAGATTATTTGTTTGTTATTTTTCATTTTACACAAATTATTTCCCGTGTCTTATCCTATCATTTAGTCATGAAGCGTGTCTAGGTGATGAAGCGAGCAATCTTTGGTGTTTTGGCCATGGATTTGGTCATGTATAATTGATTTTGTCCACTTTGCATTGACACGTAAGTAATGACATTTCATCCTTAACCTCGTAGTGTATTCACCCATATTGCCTTCAAGGATTGTTTAGTCCTTAACTCTAGTGGTGGATATTTGTGTAACCACCAAGCTTATGATAGGATACATGCTATGACTGTGCTTTGAGTGATCACCTCGAAATTGACACTTAGATTAGAAGAGAGAATATGAGTGTTTCTTCCCATTTTGTGAGGTGTTCGGCTTTGATTTATTCTATCATAAGGAATTTTTAAACTCATATCTTCCAGGTAATTTGGGGGATATCTTTTTAGAAATTATTCTAATAAGGTCTACTTGGGGGCAAGTAGAGTTCAAGTGGAGGGATATTTTATAACATCAAATAATCCTGACTTTTAAGTGTCAATTTCTCCCGTTTATGCTCATATTTTATGTCATTTATATGGATATATGCTCTTATTCCTTTATATTTCGTTTCCAGGTGATATATGAGCATTGAAGCTTAGAGACACAGATTTGGAGATTTTCTAAATGATTTTACCTTAGTATGCTATCATTGAAGAAGCTACGGCGTAACTCATATTCTCAATTACGCCGTAGTTGTTATTACATTACAAAGATCAAGTCAAATGCGCTTCAACAGAACTCTCAACTTAAGTTACAACCGTAACCATCTAGGTCAAGGATAATTCCGCCTCCCGTCAACCACGCCAGTAACCTCCTAACTTGCATTACGACGTAACACGCATTCTGAGACTTATGTTTGAAGGGTATTTAAGTTACGCATAACTCTCGTCAAAATTACAACAGAGCTATAACTACGGGCGTAACTATTCCTTAGGTTACATCGTAGTCACCACCTCGAGAGTTTTGTTTAGAGGATAATTAAGTTACTGGTAACTCTCAACTTAAGTTACGCAGTAGCGTGATCGAACCTATAAAGACAAACCTTAAAATGCGCATTTGAGGATTCACCACAACACAAAGTCGAGAACGTGAAGAGGGTTCAAGGCGAGATCATACGGGCATACTGAGCTATCTCCGAGGAGGAATCACACCATATCGATAAGCTTTAGCGACACTACTACTTACACTTTAATTCATGTCTTTAATCATGTTAAACATTGAATTTATTATGTCTTTCTATATGATCGGCTAGCACCTTTGGTGTTAGCCTAGTTATAATTCCTTGATTGTATTGTTTATGTTTTCATTCTTTAATTATTGTTTCTAGTGTATAACTGCATAGTTCGTTGGTAGTCACCCTAGCTTCGGTAGTTTTGAGTTGCGGTCGATTTATTTGCTTAGGAGAATTGACCAACCGACTCTAAGTAGGTAGCGAGCAGGCTTGGTAAGAATTGACCAAAAGACTATCAAATCCCTCTTGTGGAATTGACCAAAGGATCACCGCTCGTAAGGATGAACTTAAGTTAGGGATGTGTGTCTAAGATGCTAGCGTCCGGGCACATATTGTTGTGAATATTGCATGTAGGGTACTTAATGACTTGGCTTAGGTTGCTTGAGACCCTCGACTCCCAAAGGGTACGCCTTTGACGTCGGGTGGGAACCTTTGTTGATAGGTTATGATTTAATTGACCAAATGTTGTCATAACGACTTAAACCCCACTTGAATCAATAGGAAGTAATTAGAAAACATAGACATTACATGATAGGATGAATAATTAGGTTAGCACACTTTCTCATCATTGTTTACAACCTCAAATTAATTTTCGCACTTTATTTCTTGTCTTTTAGTTTAATTAATCATTTCAATCTTAAAACCATTTAAACCGTGACAATTAGACTTAATAGGATCCTCATCTACATAACTCTTGGGAACAACCTCGGCTTTACCACTTTCTATACTACGCATGATCGGGTTCAACGCTCGTTAGTGCAATAGGTAGACCTTAGGTGAGCGAGACTTAGTAATATTAAATCCTGGTCGGAAGACCTGCATCATGATACTTAATCGCTTACTTTTGTATTTCTCAGTTAAAAACAAGCATTTAGTAAAAGTTAGCTATTTTGGATGTAAATCGAAGCAAAATGGATCAAGTTGATAAAGTCTGTTGAATCGAAAGAAGATACGTCGTATCATTCTAGCGGATACGACGTACATCAAGACCTAGAAGAATGTGAAGACCATTGCGACTTTGAAGAATACGACGATGGAATTCTTCCATGCGTAGTATATGAAACCTTGTCAACCATACATCTAACTTATCTCGTTTCAACATACGCCGCATAAACACTTTGACATGCGCCGTATTAACCTGAAGACTTCACCAAGAAATACCAAGATTACAAGACACATGCGCCGCATCAAGACTGAAGATCCGCCATATCATATGGCGATGTACGAATATGTAGCAACTCGTAAATTTTCATAAGGCAAAATGACTATTTTGCCCTTTGACTTTGACTTTTGACTATTTGACTTTTCTTGTACGTAAAAGCAAATCAGAATCGGTAGTAACCGGTAATTTCCCAAGTTAAATAATTCACTATGTTTCGAATTATTACACTTTAAACACTTTTGTTCACCAATGTTTATATTTAACGATTTAAAGTTATTACTTTATTACGAAAGTTAAATCATATAAACTTTCCTCGCGGTCAACACAAGACTACGATAAGTCTAGGTGTTCAAAATACTCTACTTTCACCAATAGTCATATTTTATATGAACTATTAGCACTTTGTTATTTTTATGTAAATATTTTACTCTTTACGTGTCTGGCGTGCTCAAACCCACGTTATTAGGTTTTAACAACATAGACGCACCAAATAGACTTATCACACCTTTAATATACTTGGTTGGAGTATATTGATAAGTTATGATATTTTTATAAGTACTATATTTTTACGCTACCCAATTTTAAGTTTCGTGACTTAATGGCTTAACGTTAGTAATTACCGATACCAAACTACACCTCATAAACCAAGACTTATTACAATAATAATGCATTCACCACCTCAAGCATGAGGTGTGCGTGAATAAGCCATCACAAGGGACACATGGCTTTGTATTAGTAACTTGGTCATGCAAAGTTACCACATATCCTTTCTTTAGATCATTCTTCACATGGAAGATAAGATAAAATTCTCTCATTCTTGTTTCCTTCTTTCCTTTGTCGTACATCTCTAGCCACCACAATACCACCATAGCTTAATCTTATACTTCAAGTTGTACAAGAAAGTTGAAGGTGTTGATGAGCTCTACCTAGTCCAAGTGGTGATTTGTTGATTTAAAGCTTGACACAAGACTTATACAAGGTGTTTAGGGGCTGAGTTATAAAGGATGAATACAAGTCTTACATAAGGTTAAAGTAAGCTTGGGTTAAATATTTAAGAAGGGTTGAAGATTTGAAGTGGTTAGGAGTTGAATTGTTCTTGTGGTACTAGTAACTTTTCATCCTATCCTTTGTAAGATTCATGTTTATTTTGATATTCATTCAATATGGTTGTAATAATTTATATTCATTAGATGTAATTTGATATAAGTAGTATATGTAATATGGCTTGATTGATGTTGTACATGAGGTTGTGATCATGAAAATAAGCTAAAACAAGCCTTAGGTGGGTTTATGAGTTTGAATTTCAACAGTCCCAAATATTGATTAAACTGATTATTTCAAGAAACCTTGAGGTTAATTAAATAAGATAAGCTTGTAGATCTATGTCTTACGGTCGCTTTCTCCAGTGACGCACCTCATAACTCATTTCGATGAGTAAATGAGAGCCAAAACGGCAAAACATGTCAAAATCGCACACCGATTTAATTTAGAAAATCCCATGGTTCTATTCATTTCTAGAAGTCGACTCAATTTTATAAAATGTAGCTAAGACCTAAACTTGAAGTTTTGCGAAGTCACAGCATCAAAAAGTTGTAGAACTCAACTTATGGTTTTGGGTGGATCGAATGTGCGTGACCAAACTTTCTCGCAATGAAATATAAGTATATACTTGTAATAGACCATTGATATAGGTAAACTTTGAACCTTGGACTTGATTAAGCTTAAGAAGCTGTTAGAGAATATGAAAATATGAATTTGTGCTTTTGAATCACATAAAAAGGACTTGTGGTTAAAAGTTATGGCCAAATGAAGATGACTAGAGGTGAATATGTTGTTGGAACAAAAGTTGCTAATACGATTTTAAACGAGGTTTTGACCCTTTTACGGTCCGAGTCGGCAAAAGTGTAAAACAAAAGTTGCTCGAATGACTTTTCTACAAAAACTCAAGAGCACATAACCGAAAGTGAACAGATAATGCTAAAACTATAAAACTAAACCGACATGTTGTTGACTAGAAAACAATCTTAGTGAGAAACTTTAAGTGATATATTGATCATTTGAGGCTAATATAAAACCAAGTTTAAGAAAAGATTGTTTTCTTGAGGTTTTCTAACTTAGACACATCCTTAATATGGTCTTGATTATAATTGTTTAACCATAACTTAGCCGCACGGCTAGTTTGGGCTTGATAACCCGGAAATTGTTTCAAAAACTTGTTCATTAGATTGGACTTTGCTAGACTTTGAAAAACTAAGAAAATGACCATATGGCATGTTAAACTACTTCACGACACAACTTATATCATCATATCGTCACACAAGTCAATCAATAGTCTTTAACGAAACACGATACATGTTTTATATAACATTTGTCTCACAAATACTTCACTTATAAATGACAAGTACAACAACGACAAGGAATTTCATTATCATAAGAGGTCTCTTCGGGTGTCGTGTCGACGAGTTGTGGATTTACGACTTAAAGTGTCCTGGCTCCTCATACGCTCACTACCACGACCTCTTGTTTTTGATAGTCGAACGATGGTATGACGTTATTTATAAAAGGGCTATAAGCCAAATAACACTAAGGGATACATCAAATTAAGATTCATGTACAACATCATATTGAAAGCCAACAAACTACATATACTTGTACACTTATATCATACACTCTACTAAAACGCGAATACTATGCTTTCGTAGGTAATCGTGAAAGATCGTGATCTTGCCATACTCTATTGTTAACATACATTATATCGTTACACTCTGTTTGTCGGTCGCTACTAAGTGAGTTTCATAACCCCGCTTTTGTTTAACTGCTTTATAAACTTTTGGGAGATACATGCTACTGCTTTTACTACATGCTAAAATGCTTTATTATGGAAAATTTCTTGCAAACTAAATGCCTTGACTGCATGCCTAAGTTGTTTTTGCCAAAAGTCCCCAACATCATGGACCACTAATCACTGGGAGTGAGCGCAAATATTGTGGATAGGCCTATTGGGATTGAGGAATCCCGTTTGTGTTAGCCGGATCGGTAACCAAACGCACTTTATTTGAATTATCTAGGTATAGGGCAAAATACCTTCACAGGGCAAGTTATTTAATATATATATATATATCGTCCGATGATATATATACAACAACGATCGTGAGTGCCATGAGCTTTATGCAATAATAACTATCAAGAAGATAATTGTACACATTGCAATTATACTACAAAGTATATTGTCCATCATCGCTTTCAAACCTATGCGGTTTCTATCGTTTGTATTGACTGGTTAGGCAATCAAACGCACTATGGGCGTATAACAACGTAGCCCACTACTTTCATAAACTTGATATCTTGTGATCAACTGTTTTGCTTACAAACCTATGAACTCACTCAACCTTTGTGTTGACACTTTTTAGCATGTTTATCTCAGGTTCGAATGAAATGAGCTGGCATGGCATGTGAAGGCGCACGGAAAATATTTTGAAGACAATGCATATATTATCATTCGAAAAACTTTACAACTTTTATGTTGTACTTTTTATGATTGTACAAACTTGTGGGACCTCTCTTTGTAAACTCTGATATTTTAATCGAATGATAATTTATTTCAAAACGTCTCATTTAGAGTCGTTTTTGTAACTTGTTCATGAACTATGAAGTAATACCCTAGTGACACAATCTTCCACCGAGATAATTTTGGGGTGTTCTGATTGGTATCGAGCTTCATTATAGAGAACCGTGTTGCATATGAACCTAGGCTATAACTACATATTACAGTTAGACTCGTATCACCCATTGATGTCTTCAACATTCCGTTGCATACCATGCCTACTACTTAACACGGTATTGTATCATTGATATAAAGATCTGCTTTATATAAATGATTGATTAAACATAACTCCATATGCCTATCCCAAGGCATTATGGCACAACCCGATATCCCCGATCATATACATTTTTGTGATCTCGACATACATTGTAGTTGATACAATGGTCTCATTATTATTAAGACATTGTAAGTATGCAATGGTCTTCCTTGTATCTCAAACATCGTGAGATACATAGTTGACTTAGATATATCTGAGACATCGTGAGATACATAATTGGCCTAAATATATCCCAGACATTAAGAGACACACCATAGTTTTATCTATTTCTCAGACATTAAGAGATACATAATGGACTTATTTATTGTTTTCGACATTGTGAGTTGCACAATGGTCGCACTGGTATTTCTCAAACATTGTGAGAAAACTATTTCATAACTATGAACTCACCGACTCTTTTGAACGCTATGTTGATTTTATCTGATTATTTTACTCTTTGTCTTCGAAGATGAGTGTGAACATTCATTCCATACTCTTGGAACACTTTTGACGTCTCATAGTACATCGCCTTGTAACTCATCGATTAAGTATGAGTGTTGTGTCAAAAATTCTTGAGTAGGATGATTTGGAATATCCTTATTGAAATGGACTGGGACGCCTTTTCATTTAAATAAAAAAATTGTACATCGCCAAACCATAAGTTTATAATTTCTTACTTACATAGATTGTGACGCTTCTTTATGTAAGTAATGAATTATAAATGAGTGGGCTTATTTTTATCCGATATAACATGAGTATGAACTCGAACTCGAGAATCACTTGTATACTTTGAAAGATCTAGAAAACACGATAGTGTTTTACGACTCAAAGAAAAATCTTAAGAACTCATTCGAACAACCTAATTTCATTCTTAAGTTATCACTTTTGCTGTTACAAATCCTTACAAACATGAACCGTTTGTTGAGCTAACAAAATTGGTTAAAGTCAATTGAAACCCGACCTGATAGAATCAGACGTTTCAATAACATAATTGAAACCCGACCTGATAGAATCAGATGTTTCAAGAACATAATTGAAACCCGACCTGATAAAATCAGTTGTTTCAAGAACATAATTGAAACCCGACATGATAGAATCAGATATTTCAAGAACATAATTGAAACCCGACCTGATAGAATCAGATGTTTCAAAAACATAATTGAAACCCAACCTGATAGAATCAGATGTTTCAAGAACATAATTGAAACCCGACCTGATAGAATCGGATGTTTCAAGAACAAAATTCGGTTGCTACATATTTGATAATGCACGTCGCATAAGTCAAAGTATTCCATATTGTTGAGCTAGAGGACTGTTACACTCTTGAGCGAATGGACTTAGTTCGATCTCGAACTAACAAACTGGGTACGATATACCATCATCCATCACATAAGCTCTCCCACGAGCTTCTCCTATTGGTTGGCCATTATTTGGGAACATTATTTCTCGAAATGTCCTCAGTTTATTTGAATTGTTTTATCTAGTGTAAGTGATCAAACGAAGTTACGTTCTCTTGAATACTGAGTAGAAGTTCTTAGATGAACTTTTCCTATAACTTCTCATTGGTTGAGACCATCACTGGGCACACTATTGCCAATTCTTGAAAGCGACGAATATAAGTTATGATATCAACACCACTGACAGCAAGGAAGCTTCACCTTAATTTCTTGCACCTCATTCTGAGGGCAATACTTCTTGAATTATAACTACTTCAATTTAGTGCAAGCAATCTTTCGAATATTCTCAAAACTAATAGATTGAGCAACAACATTTTACCCTGACAAAGCATTGTCTAGAAGCATGCTTGCGGCATATTTGACTTTGCAATCTTTAGCACAATTGCTAATTAGAATTTTTGAGCTTGTCGATCACGAAATCCTTGTAAGGAATCTAGTACAACGTTTACTTCCTGGCCCCGCAATTTTAGGCCACACATTATCACCAGAAAGGTTACGCAGATGTAATCGTTAACTTTCAAAATTTCACGCTAGGATTAAGGTTTTGTTGAAATCCTCATTGCGATAAGGTATGATTCGTTTGCAGAAACTAGGAAAGCTAAACTTAAGATATATTGGACTTTATACGTTATTAGCAAGAATTGGCCTGATAGCTTACAGACTTGAGCTACCACTCGGACTTAGCAGTGTACATGCTGCCCTTCGTGTGTGCATTCTGAAGAAGTGTCATACTGATGAGACACTCACTATTTATCTGGAAGAGATCCAGATTGATTAGCGTTTGAACTTTATCGGAGAATCTACTAAGATCACGAATCGAGAGGTCAAATGACTTAAGCAAAGTCGCATTCATATTCTCACGATTCGATGGAACTCTATAAGAGGTCCTGAATTCACGTAGGAACGTGAAGATGAACTTAAATATACCGTTAGTAGATAACACTCACTGAACTTCGTGACAAAGTTCCATTACAGAAGTACCCTCACCTCTTCTCGGGAACATCATTAGCTCATAACACACACTAAATCATGAGGACATGATTCCCGTAACTGGTGGAGGCTGTAGCAACTCGTAAATTTTTATAAGGAAAAATGACTATTTTGCCCTTTGACTTTGACTTTGACTATTTGACTTTTCTTTGTAACGTAAAAGCAACATCAGAATCGGTTGTAACCTAATTTCCCAAGTTAAATAATTCACTATGTTTGAATTATTACACTTTGAACACTTTTGTTCACCAATGTTTATATTTAACTATTTAAAGTTATTACTTTATTACGAAAGTTAAATCGTATAAACTTTCCTCGCGGTCAACACAAGACTACGATAAGTCTAGGTGTTCAAAATACTCTACTTTCACTAATAGTCATATTTTATATGAACTATTAGCACTTTCTTATTTTTACGTAAATATTTTACTCTTTACGTAATACACGTGCTCAAACCTACGTTATTAGGTTTTAACAACATAGACGCACCCAAATAGACTATTCACACCTTTAATATACTTAGTTGGAGTATATTGATAAGTTATGATATTTTTATAAGTACTATATTTTTACGTTACCCAATTTTAAGTTTCGTGACTTAAGGGCTTAACGTTAGTAATTACCGAGACCAAACTACACCTCATAAACCAAGACTTATTACAAAAATAATGCACATTCACCACCTCAAGCATGAGGTGTGCGTGAATAAGCCATCACAAGGGACACATGGCTTTGTATTAGTAACTTGGTCATGCAAAGTTACCACATATCCTTTCTTTAGATCATTCTTCACATGGAAGATAAGATCAAATCCTCTCATTCTTGTTTCCTTCTTTCCTTTGCCGTACCTATCTAGCCACCACAACACCACCATATCTTAATCTTATACTCAAGTTGTACAATAAAGTTAAAGGTGTTGATGAGCTCTACCTAGTCCAAGTGGTGATTTGTTGATTTAAAGCTTGACACGAGACTTATACAAGGTGTTTAGGGGCTGAGTTAGAAAGGATTGATACAAGTCTTACATAAGGTTAAAGTAAGCTTGGGTTAAATATTTAAGAAGGGTTGAATATTTGAAGTGGTTAGGAGGTGAATTGTTCTTGTGGTACTAGTAACTTTTCATCCTATCCTTTGTAAGATTCGTGTTTATTTTGATATTCATTCAATATGGCTGTAATAATTTATATTCATTGGATGTAATTTGATATAATTAGTATATGTAATATGGCTTGATTGATGTTGTACATGAGGTTATGATCATGAAAATAAGCTAAAACAAGCCTTAGGTGGGTTTTATGAGTTTGAATTCTGCAACAGTCCCAAAGATTGAGTAAACTGAATATCTCAGTAAACCTTGAGGTTAATTCAATAAGATATGCTTGTAGAGCTATGTCTTACGGTCGTTTCGCCGGGTGGCGCACCTCATAACTCATTCCGATGAGTAAATGAGAGCCAAAATGGCGAGAACATGTCAAAATCGCACACCGTTTCATTTGGAAAAATCCATGGTTCTATTCATTTCTAGAAGTCGACTTAGTTTTATAAAATGTAGCTAAGACCTAAACTTGAAGTGTCCTGGCTCCTCATACGTTCACTACACGACCTCTTGATTTTGATAGCCCGAACGATGGTATGAGGTTATTTATAAAAGGGCTATAAGCCAAATAACACTTAAGGGATACATCAAATTAAGATTCATGTACAACATCATATTGAAAGCCAACAAACTACATATACTTGTACACTTATATCATACACTCTACTAAAACGTGAATACTATGCTTTCGTAGGTAATCGTGAAAGATCGTGATCTTGCCATGCTATATTGTTGACATACCTTATATCGTTACACTCTGCTGCCGGTCACTAAGTGAGTTTCATAGCCCCGCTTTTGTTTAACTGCTTTTATAAACTTTTGGGGAGATACATACTCTGCTTTTACTACATGCTAAAATGCTTTATTATGGAAAATTTCTTGCAAACTTAATGCCTTGATCGTATTATTGCATGCCTAAGTTGTTTTGCCAAAGTCCCCAACATCATGGACCACTAATCACCGGGAGTGAGCGCAAATATTGTGGATAGGCCTATCGATTGATTTAATCCCGCTTTGTGTTAGCCGGATCGGTAACCAAACGCACTTTATTTAAATTATCTAGGTATAGGGCAAAATACCTACTGGGGCAAGTTATTTAATATATATATCGTCCGTTGATATATATACAACAACAATCGTGAGTGCCATGAGCTTAATGCAATAATAACTATCAAGAAGATAATTGTACACATTGCAATTATACTACAAACTATATTGTCCACTATTGCTTTCAAACCTATCACGGTTTCTATCGTTTGTATTGATTTGGTTAGGCAATCAAACGCACTATGGACGATATAACAACGTAGCCCACTACTTTCATAAACTTGATATCTTGTGATCAACTGCTTTGCTTACAAACCTATGAACTCACTCAACCTTTGTGTTGACACTTTTAGCATGTTTATCTCGGGTTGAAAGAAATGAGTTGGCATGGCATGTGAAGGCGCACGGAAAATATTTTGAAGACAATGCATATATTATCATTCGAAAAACTTTACAACTTTTATGTTGTACTTTTTTTTTGGGTTCAAGAATACCCAAACCCCTTAATCTAGGATTTGAATAGAAAATAGCCCAAGTGTTTAGTCCGATAAACACTAACGGTCACCGAGTGTACGGTCTCTCGGTGAGTCATCTTCGAGATACTCAAGACGAGGCGAAGATGAAGTCTCTCCACTCGATGGCGGAACTTAAAGGGTGAAGACGAGTCAAGAAGAAGATGATGGATTCGGTGGTGATGACAATAACTCACCGAATCCCTAAGACTCTCTCCAACTACTTACACTAAGAGAAACCAAGTAGAAGGCGGGATGTAAAGATCAAGAATGAGCGGACATGGCGGATAAGTTTGAATCGATAAGGCGAAGTACTTATCAACCAAAGTCAACTTTCCCTCGAATGGCTAAAGATCGAGCTCGATGTCATCACCGAACTCGGAAAGTAGTCTTGTCTCTTACCTAGAATAGTCTTTAAATGTGAGACAAAATACATCGATATTTTGTCTTACGTATGATGTTAGTTTGTCACTTAGAAAGAGTCAAAATCATACATGTATAAATAGCATAAGAGATGGAGTGAAAAGATTAAGCTTGTGAATTGTAAAACACACATACACATGCCATCTTTTCACTCCTCCAAATACAACTTTATCCACGAGATAGCTCGGTGGGTTCTAAGAGTTATGCTCGGACTTAGCACGAGCTTAGAGAGGAGTCACCAACCTTTGTCATTTCAATCCCAAGTGCTATTCCGCAAGTACTTGGGTAACGATTCTTTGCGATTCATTTCTAATGAGAATATGATGTTGAAAATTATCTAGTGTGTTTTACTTATATTAATTTCACCATTGTTCACTATTAACTTGTTTTATATTTCTAAACTGCTTAAACGATAGTGAATCGGGAACAACAAGTGGTATCGAGCAAGGCTAATTATAAAACTCGTTTTAGGCCGCTCTAAAAGTTTTAAATTAGGATCCTAAATGGTCGATTTTGATGTACCCCAACTAGTCGACAAAAGGTGGAGCATATACACCTAATGCCCTCGACTCAAAGTTGGAAAATTCAACAAATGGAAAAAGTGAATGCTTTGCTATTTGATCGAATGGAACCTTACTACATAAAATGTATTAATGAAGGTCCATTCGTCCCAAAATAAGTCAAGGTTTGCCTAAACACGAAGCTCGGTGGACTCGGATGAAACAAGAGTGGTCAACCAGACCAAAGACTCAAGAGTATCATCATATCTTATCTCCTTGATGATACCATGGAGTCGGTTATTAATCTTGTAGTACAATTAAGCAAACACAGGAAGACCTGGTCCATAGTCATGAAGGTCCATCCGATACCAAGGAAAATAGGATAATGGACCCGAAACTTGAGTATAATACCTTTAGGACTAAGGACTCGAAACTTTGTCTCAAACTTACACCCTGTGACAAAACTTTGTTAAATGAACTTTCAAATGATGGTGTAAAATTGTCCAAACATGAAATCAATGTTGGTTTTGTAAATGTCTTCACGAGAAATGGTTGAATTTCTCTCGTGGACTAAGGAATGCTAACCACATTCGTAATCTTGAGCTTCACGAAATTTATGGGAAATTTGTCTATGAGAAAACCTCATCAGCAGACGATACCGACTTGAAAAAGTCCCAGAAGTCAAGAAGTCCCGACAACCATTTCCAATCCAAAGGTCAATCGCTTTTTATTCTAACAATGTGATTCAAGATTTTCGGAAAACTCGATGATGAGGCAGATGAGAGGGGCAAAGTGAGGAGTACCGAACAATTTAAATATTGAGTTTCGGAAAGAGCACTCGCTAACTCAAAAGGTTTATTCGAAGAAACAAAGTTTTCAAACGCTAAAGCTAATGAAGACACCGAATGTTTTAAGTGTCACAAAAAGGGTCATTTTGCAAAGACGCTTTTCAAAACAATTTCGAACCCTCTTACAAACCATCGTGGTCAAACCGGTCTTCGGGCTTTAGCAAATTTCAACCAAAAATCTTTCGGTCTCATTAAAATTTTCAAAGCAACCGATCATAATAAAGTCGTTGATTATGAAACCAAGTATAAGAAAGCAAAAGCTAAGCTTGCATTGCTTGAGGCTAGTCCCTCGAAACAACAACCGATGTTAAATGCATGCGGGGAAAACAAAGGCCTCGTTCTTTGAAACCTTCGATCGGATGAAGAGCCAGATCATCATCGATGATGAAATGGTGCATGTCGATGCAGACCGATGGCCCTCTCGTAAGAGGACAAGCTAGTCGTTGGAAAGAATCATGCCATAAACGGGAATGGGTCAACATCACAATGAAGAAGGTAAACATCTTACTTTCTATGGATGATGACTACGATTGGCGCCTTATATGAATTATCTTAATGTTGACCTTAAGTTCGTAGAAGAGCAAAGATTAAATCTTTTTCAAAATACAACAAGCTAAGTTTTGAATTAAACAAGTGTAGAGATGAACTGCTTATTTTAAAACAAGCCAAGCTTGAGGTCACTACTTTGCAAATTCATAACACTAAACTAGTTAAGAGAAATCGGGCTCTTCAAGATGAACTTAAAAGGTACAAGATATCCTTGATAGTTGGACTACTAAGAATCCCATGGTCTTTGATGTTGTGGGTGCCCCTCAAGAGCAAAAAGAGAGTCATAGGTGAAGATCATCTTCACGACTCTCACAACAAAGACCAAAGTTCAAACCATTTGTGTCCGGTGGCATGATTACCAATATGTCGAAAACTTCAAATTCAAGTGATTGGATTGAGCGGGTTAATCGACAATAAGCTTCCAAATTTCGATTCTAGAAAGATTCTTGAGCCTAAGAGCCAAGCTCTTAAGAGAATGCTAGGACTCACGATGTGCCCAATGGTACCGAACACATCTCGAGTCCAGGCGTAATCTCAAACACTGCTTCCACCCCGAAACCTCCGGTGTTGATCCAAGCTCAGAGCTTACTCCTCTAAAATTCAATCCTCACTCACCAACAGAAGGTGCGGACTTGGTAGAACCATCCCGCAAATACCAACAAAACCAATCCAACAAGAGTCTACTCCTCACCGAGACTTCAACATCCTCTGTCCCCATCAAGCCGACCAAATTCGACAACTTCATCGAGCTTGTGAGGAAGTCGGCGAAAAGATGGAATCCATCAAAATCCCTCGATTCAATCAAGGAAACTAAGTCGACCTCATCTAGCTCATCAAAATCAAAATCCTCCAACAAACCCAAGCGAAGTGTGAGCCGTGTCATTACACCGGTCACACCACGACAACCGCTATAGAATCCTTTATTGTATGATCCGCAATAAGGATGATCATAGAACTATGCACCACTTACAAGATGTAAGCTCTGTCGATAAAGCAAACTATACCAAAGTTGGTCATCGGTATGCTTCATCCTCAAAAGCGACTCTCAAGAATAGAGCAAAACCTTTTCCTCTTGCCCTCACTTTGTGGGTTTAATGATCATCATCGATGATCGCCTCATGAACACATCTTTGTGATATATGTGGAAATCCACCATGAGACATCCCAACATGCGATGTCATTCATGCAAGGAGAAGTGGAAAACAACCCAAAATCACCGAGTCTTCCTCGGTCTCTAAATGCAAAACACGTGGTAGCACAATGCACTCAACCACCGACCATGAGTCGATTGCAAAATTCAAAGAGACCTTGAGACCCAAGCCCACTAACAAGTGGGTCACTAAGAGAAACTAATTGATTTTACTACTTGTGCAGAGACACGCCAGTGAGCCTATTTGGCATCTAGGCGGTGGATGCTCAAGAAGCATGACCGGTGTGAAGGAGTATATGCACAAGTATGAAAAGGAACCGGACCCAAGGTAGTATTTGGTGATAACTCATCATGTCCCATCGAAGGTTATGGTTCAAGATGGCTGTAATGGAATAGTTTTCTAGAATTGCTTATATCAATGGTCTCAAATACAATCTCATCGATGTCACCAACTATGTGATGCTAAGTACATTGTGCAATTCAATGACAAACATGGTACCATATTCAATGCCAATAAAGAATTTGTTTTGATAGCTCCTAGAAGAGATGATGTTTATGTCCTAGACATGTCAACTCTTTCTCAAGATGGAACCCCGCTCTTTGCCAAAGCTCTGAATCTATCAACCGGTGTGGCACAAGAGACTCTCACACTTAAACTTCAAAAATATCAACAACTTTGGCAAAACAAAATAAGGTCCTTGGCTTACCATCCTTTGGTTTTGCAAAAGACAAACCATGCTCGCTCGTGAAAAGGTAAACACCACAGAGCATCCTTCAAAACCAAACAAAATTTCTCCATCAAAGTCGCTTTCACCTCCTGATATGGATCTCTTTGGACCCGTCACCCCGGATCAATCCGAAGATGAGAAGTATACACTTGTCATTGTTGATGAGTTTTCAAGATACACTGGGTATACTTTCTTTCCAAAAGAGTCGGTGATACAATAACGTCATTCATCGAAAAATTGAAAACCGAATGACATTCTTTGTTAAACAAATCGAATCGACAATGGTATCGAGTTCGTAAATCAAGAGCTTGATAGCTTCGTGATGAAAAAGGAATTTCTCAAAATTTCTCATCTCGCTTATACCCCGAACAAAATGGGGTTGTTGAGAGGAAAAGCAGAACTCCTTGATTGAGGCCGCAAGAACCATGTTAAATGGCTCGGCACTCTCAAAGCATTTATGGATTGAGGCAGTCAAAGCCCATCGTTACACTCAAAAGCAGTCAATCATTGTCAAAAGACATAATAAAACCCCATATGAGACTTTCAAAGGTAGACTTCGACATCCGCTACTTTTATGTGTTTGGGTGTCTGTGTTTATTCATAACCACAAGGATCACCTAGGCAAGTTTGATGCAAAAGGCGATGATGGATATTTCTTAGGCTACTCATCGATCTCCAAAGCCTTGTGGTGTTTAACACCGAAGACAACAAGTTGAGGAAACCTTTCATGTCACTTTGATGAAAGTACGTAAAGCATCGGGTTCACCAATACCTCGGTGGAGGAAATAGAATTTATGACTCATCAAGATATCCTCTGATGAGTTCAACACCGAAATCAATTCCTCATATCAAGCTGATTACGACATCTTATATTATGTCTTACCTCACAACCTACCCCGATCAACTATCGGTGAATTCATTGATAATCAATCGGTCCCTCTTGGGATAGGTGATCTTGAACCAAATGTTCATGAACACGTGATTCAAGAACCCCAACCCGAACAGGACATCTCAACAGATGCTCTAAATTATTCGCTTGCTCCTGCTGAACCGAACTCACTCTTAATTTCCAAGTGACCTCTTCAAGCTCGGATCCTAGACCACAAAGTAAGTGGACAAAATATCGGGACATTGAGCTTGTAAACATCATTGGTGAACCCACCGAGGCATTCTCACTAGAAGCATGGTCGCTAAGTTAACTGCAACTTCAACCAATGAATGTCTATATCTTGATTACCTATCGGATATAGAACCCAAAAGTGTCATTGAGGCTCTAAAACACACAGTCGGGTTCGGGCTATGCAAGAAGAATGCAGCAGTTTGATAAAAACAAGGTCATGACCTTGATCAAATGTCCTCGAGGATGTAGTAGTCAAAGGAATGAAGTGGGTTTCGTAAACAAAGCCGATGAAAACAGCATCGCTATTAAAAACAAAGCGGACTTGTAGCCAAAGGTTACGGTCAACAAGAAGGCATTGACTATGATGAGACATTTGCTCTGTTGCAAGAATGGAAGTGATAAGGTTTAAAAGGTGCCTTTTGAGGGTCATTTAAGCCCTTATTCGATCACTCGTATCCGTTATTGCTTAATATCGTTCCTTTTCACTTTTAGGTCTCTTGAAGGCAAAATCTTTGAATGATGCTTATTTGAACGAAAAAGGCGCGAATATACGAAGAAAATGGCCAAAGTCGAATCGAGACACTGAAAGTCTGTGAATCATAAAGCGACGGCGCCACTCGCATATCTGCGACGCCGTCGGAAGGAATTTTGACGGGTCGAGGCGAAATTGCATGTTTTCAAGGGGACGTCGGGTTCTAAAGGGTAGGCCGTCGTTACTCGACGGCCTAGATGCGACCAAGACGGCGTCGGTGAAGGGACGGCGTCCACGGTCATAGGTGGCCGTCGAAAGGTTTACGTGGCCAAGCGAAACCCTAATGACGGCGACACGACGGCGTCAAGAAACATAAGGTGGCCGTCGCGGATGTAATCTTATATATAGAATCCAATTTTTCGGTTTTGTGGGTAGTCTTTTGGAGTAAAACCTAAAACGAACCAAGGCTTTATTGTGCGATTTTAGGGTTCTAAACCCTATTATACATCAAGATAAGTATTTACTTCATTAATTTAATTATGTCTTTGATTATTTGTGTGTATGCTTGCATGTTCTCCATGTCCGGCTAATTTATTTGTGTGTTTGCTTAGGGAATATGAAACTTAATTATTGAATATTGATTGGTTGATACTTATCTTAGTTGACTAATGATCTAGAGTCGCTAGATTATTCGTTGTGTACTAATGCTTGACATTTCTTTGTGAACTTTAGAATATAATTATCTAGGTAATTGTAGGATAAAGTATTCAAGGACAACCAGAGAGTAGGCGTCTATAAATCACTAGAGGATTTGTAAACAAGACCCTTTGGTAATTTCAAAGAGTTAGGAAATAAGCACGCCCTATAGCCTTAGAATCACAACGCAACTAGGAATAAGGACGTGACAAATCAACCATCAATAGGAGATAATTAAGGAGTAGTAAAACCTAAGTAAACACATCTTTAAACTATCATACGAGTACACATCAATTAGACATAGACTATCACAACCTTAGCTTAGATAATTAGATAATAGTAGAGTAATCGGTAGCAATACCAACCCCAAATCAAATACCCGAGATTCGTACCTTTTCATTTCTAAAAACATAAAAGATAAAAATAATCTTCCTCAACCTCAACCTTAGCGTAGTAACTTCTCACTAGCATTCCTATTCCCTGAGAACGATATCAATACCGTGGCTTACCCTAATTACTACACTACAACGATTAGGTTCACCGCCTGGGTGTTATAAAACTTGCTCGAAGAAAGGAAGTTTCCTTGACCCCGAACGACGTGTAGCGTTATCAAGTTTTGGCGCGCTGGCGGGAATAGAATAACTAGTTAGTAGTCCACCTCGTTTAGGTTTCCTTACTGATTCCTATCAAGTAACTTTTTCTCATTTTTAGCTTCCTCGTAGTCTATCCCCTTCTTTGTGCCTTTGTTAGTAAAACTTTTCCATTGACTCTTCCGTTCACCATCATGGAGAACGCGAATCCTAAAACTTTCACCCAATCAACAAAATCCTCTACATAATCTACCCTTTCCACTCCAAAATGAGATCACGAGGTTCCAAAGAACATCATGATGAATCCTTTCACGAGGCTTGGACTGCATTAAATATTTATTGCAAAAGTCCTTTATCATGGTATTGACTTCATGTTTCCACTACAATTCTTTTACACTCGTATCGCCCACGAAACCCAAAGGAGACTTGACTATGTAACGGATGGGGATATTTGGGGACGTGGTGCTCGAGTTGCATGGAAACCTTTGAGATTCACCAATTTAGAAGTGGAACATGGGACCCAAAATCTAATCTTTAGACCTATTTTCAATTTGGAAACTTGGTCGGAAAGGTTGTTTAGGAAGGAGATGATTAGAGTTGAGGTACCAAGGTGCATGTCATGGTTAGGCGCTACCACAATACAAAATGAATACATAGGTGATCTTGATAATATGGAGGATAGAGTAGAAAATCCAACCCCATCGGATAACCCACAAGTCTTACCATCACCGAGGAACACACATCGCCTATAACTTACCGGAAGAAGTAGAAGAGACTATAGGAACCCTAATTAGAGAACCTTGGACCAAACACCATTAGAGAATGTAGGTTTAGATGCTTGTTGTCATGACCTCTCTCTAGTCCTAGGGAAGTTCCATATTTTGATGAACCGAGCCTCACTTAAAAACCTTACCCAATTTTCCGTCTTTAGATGTGAATCTTGGAATTGAATTAGCCCCAATCCACCAATCAAAATAGATAGTCCGGGTAGTTGCTTGATAAAGGTGGTAGATTCTAGGCCATGTAGAGTGGAAGCCGATATAGGAGTAACCCATGACCTTACACATTTATATCACCCATTCATGGTTGATAACAAGAAACACTATGGGTTTAAACCGGTTTATTAGGTCAAGATGGATCCTTAACCGAGAATCTTTTGAAGTTGGTAGAAAATGATCCATTCTTAGGAGAGATTTGATTCTCTCACACACCAATAGACTTAGGTAAGGTTATAATGAATAGAGCACACTCCTTTGAGCATATAAATCACCCATCACCCTCTCCTCACGTAGCAAATTTCCACCCTAAGGGTGTGTATCGCTACTATCACCCGCACTTAAACTTAAGTGTAGGAAAACTTCCCTTTATCCGTTAAATAAGGGTAGAGTCGGGCTCGTGACTCGAACAAAAACAAGCGCTTCTTGGGAGGCAACCCATGTATTTGTTTTATTTTTATTTGTGTCATATCTCTTTTATTAATTGTTTGTCCTCATGTTTGAATTTGTAAAATGCTTTATTTTGTTTTAACCTCGTCTTAATTACATATAAAGGTATTTTACATAAAGGATAAGTGTAGGGAGGATTACACACGCGTTTTCATAAAACGTGAACATGAGAATAACAATTAACTAAAAGATATATATGTTTGTTTGTTCGAGTCAAATGCTTGTATCGAGTCATAATGGATGTTTTGCGAAGTTTTCCAGATTCTAAAGATGCAAATTTTCCAAATTTTTCGAAAAATCGCACCGCTTTTGTCGAGATAACCGACGTCGTCGATTGCAACTGACGGCGTCGAGAAGGAATAAAACTTGACTTACTTTTTCTCGTTTTACGAGCTACTTGTAAAATTTTGGAATTTTCCGGATCTTAACTTTCAAAACAAATTCGTAAACATCCATTCCACAAGCATTATATCCTAGTTTAAATCGAGTCTTATGTATATTATTACTGCCGATTTTACGAAGGTTTCGTTTGTTTTCTTCTAGTGTGCGTGTTTAGTTTGTCAAGAAGAAGTTACACAAGTTAAGAAGGAGCCTTTCACGCAAAAACTCTTCTTGGAAAAGATTTAACCACCACTTTTACGGATCCTACCGAGCTAATCGGGAGTATTAGTTTCTTCGTTTTAATTACCTTCTATTATCATAACTTTGATACTTTGGGGAACATTGGGGACAATGTTCGGTTTAAGTGTAGGGAGGGAAAATAAGCGGGAACTTTGAAACTATGCTTATCCTTGATTGCTTGCTTTGTCCAAGTGTATTTGTGTAATAAACCATGAGAAAATGTAGGTTAGGGTAATTTAGCCAAATTTAAAATTTTTCATGACGATAAAGTGGGCCATTAGTCTTAACAAAAGCGTCTCATGGATAGGAAGTTGCATGACTAGCACAAAAAAACCTTACCACCTAAATTCCACCCAAAATGTGAGGATCGCCTTAGATTAGTAGGAATTAAAGCATTCATCTTTAATGCTTAGAGTGTGAACCGGTGGTATATTAGATTCTAGAACTTGTTTTGTGATGCATTCCGAGATCGCAAGTGAGGCTACACTTGTGTAGTTAGGAATAACTAAATGATAAGAGGCATTAGGATAAACCCTTGTTTGATACACCGTAATATAATTACTTCTTCCATGTCGGTTGAGTAATTCCCCACACCCTTTGCGTTGTACTCATCTTTAGTACACGATACCCTAGTTAACCCTCGAGCCTATCCTTTTCGCGGTTCTCGTGATGTTTGGTTTTCAGGAATATCAATGAAGACATTGTTTACACCCCACCCCAAATATACACCCAAATCGCTTTAGCTTACCTTTATTGCACTCACTTTTAGTGCAAATTTATGTTATCACCCAAACCCTTAGTTCAATTATCGGTTGCTTGCATGAGTTGCTAAGTCGAGTCATATCCCTTGTATCAGTTTTGGGATGATTGGGATTCATGGGAAAAGTTAAAGTTTATGAAACATAGGAAAGAGAACGTTAAACTCAAATTCCTTTGTTTGCATAATAATGTACTCCAGTGTTTTGATCTTTTCAATTCGGGTCAAATTAGTGTTAGAGTAATAAAAACTCAAGTGTAGGGATGTGTCTATAAATCCCTATCATTTTGATGTACCGTAGAGGATGGTAGAGTAAAAGTGTATGCAAAAAAAAAAAAAAAAAAAAAAAAAATCGAAAAAAAAATAGAAAAAAAAAAAAAAAAAAAAAAAAAAAAACATACGGGCTACCATCCTACATCTATCTTTTAAATTGTGTTTGTTTATTTTCGTTGCCTAGAGTTTTAGAGTGTCGAGTCTTTTATAGCGCCATTCTTCGTATACTTGCAACATAGAGATTTTTGACTATCCACCACTATATAGCCTATCCCACCAAACCCTTATTTCCCTACCATAAGCCTAACGTTACAACCCTAAAGACCTCTTTGATAGTCTTTCCTAGGTGCTTACGCCAAAGCGGCGGAGGTTTGATCTATTCTCGAGCCTATGGTAATCTATGTACTAGGACCGGTTAATGAGTGTTTATCTTCCATTTCCGATTTGTTATATTTCATATATACACCGAGAGATGTGAGTATCCAAACACCCCATGTGAGGTGCTAGTATGTAATTCCGTGCTTGTTATGACTTTCTTGGGGCTTATATGTGTTGTGGACCGTTTTGAATGGATGCTTCATGACCACTAACTTATAAATTAATTGGCTAAAGCACATTTGCTTGAGGACAAGCAAATACCAAGTGTAGGGATATTTGATAAGGTTTTAAAAGGTACCTTTTAAGGGGTCATTTAAGCCCTTATTCGATCACTACAGTATCCGTTATTGCTTAATATCGTTCCTTTTCACTTTTAGGTCTCTTGAAGGCAAAATCTTTGGAATGATGCTTATTTGAATGAAAAAGGCGCGAATATCTGAAGAAAATGGCCAAAGTCGAATCGAGACACTAAAGTCTTTGAAACATAAGGCGGCGTCACTGCATATCTCGCGCCCGTCGGAAAGAATTTTGCGACGGGTCGAGGCGAAATTGCATGTTTTCAAGGGGCGGCGTCGGGTTCTAAAGGTAGGCCGTCGTTACTCGGGCGGCCTAGATGCGCCAAGGCGGCGTCGAGTGAAGGGGACGGCGTCACGGTCATAGGTGGCGCGTCGAAAGGTTTACGTGGCCAAGGCGAAACCCTAATGATGGCGGCGACACATGGCGTCACGAAACATAAGGTGGCCGTCGCAGATGTAATCTTATATATAGAATCCGAATTTTCGGTTTTTGTGGGTAGTCTTTTGGGTAAAACCTAAAACCGAACCAAGGCTTTCTTGTGCGGTATTTTAGGGTTCTAAACCCTATTATACATCAAGATAAGTATTTACTTCATTAATTTAATTATGTCTTTGATTATTTGTGTGTATGCTTGCATGTTCTCCATGTCCGGCTAATTTATTTGTGTGTTTGCTTAGGGAATATGAAACTTAATTATTGAATATTGATTGGTTGATACTTATCTTAGTTGAATAATGATCTAGAGTCGCTAGATTATTCGTTGTGTACTTAATGCTTGACATTTCTTTGTGAACTTTAGAATATAATTATCTAGGTAATTGTAGGATAAAGTATTCAAGGACAACCGTAGAGTAGGCGTCTATAAATCACTAGAGGATTTGTAAACAAGACCCTTTGGTAATTTCAAAGAGTTAGGGAAATAAGCACGCCCTATAGCCTTAGAATCACAACGCAACTAGGAATAAGGACGTGACAAATCAACCATCAATAGGAGATAATTAAGGAGTAGTAAAACCTAAGTAAACACATCTTTAAACTATCATACAGTACACATCAATTAGACATAGACTATCACAACCTTAGCTTAGATAATTAGATAATAGTAGAGTAATCGGTAGCAATACCAACCCCCAAATCCAATACCCGAGATTAGTACCTTTTCATTTTCTAAAAACATAAAAGATAAAAATAATCTTCCTCGACCTCGACCTTAGCGTAGTAACTTCTCACTAGCATTCCTATTCCCTAGAGAGCGATATCAATACCCGTGGCTTACCTAATTACTACACTACAGCGATTAGGTTCCTTTGCCTAGGGTGTTATAAAACTTGCTCAAGAAAGGAAGTTTCCTTGACCCCAACGACGCGTGTAAGCGTTATCGAGAGCCATCGGGATCTTCCTTGCATATGCGACATACATGAACATCAAGGTCTACCAAATGGATGTTAAAGTGCATTCTTAAATGGTGATCTCAAGGAAGATGTGTATGTTCGACAACCTCCGGGGCTTTGAGTAGTGAATTTCGACTATATGTATGAAGCTTGACAAATCCCTCTATGGACTTAAACAAGCTCCGGGGCATGGTATGAAACTCTCTCGGCCTTCCCGATCCAAAACAAGTTTGTCAGGAAAGATAGACAACACCTTGTTTGTCTCTGAACAAAACAAGATGTGATCTTGGTTCAAGTGTATGTTGATGACATCATCTTTGGCTCAACAAACTATACACTTTGCAAGCAGTTTGAAAAGCGATGACAAAAGTTTGAAATGAGCATGATGGGTGAACTCATACTTCCTTGGGGCAAATCGAGCAAGCGATAAAGGAATATCCATTAGTCAAGAGAAATACACGAAAATCTCTTGAAGAAATATGAGATGTCGATTGTGCCTTAGTAGAAGACACAATGGTCCTCAAATAACCTTGGACTGACCTCGCTAGAAAATCGGTCAATCAAACTCATTTCGAGAGGATTGTAGGCTCATTGATGTATCTAGCGCTTCTAGACCGGACATCCAATTCTCGATCGTCTAATAGCAAGATATCGATATAATCTAAAGAATCCCATCTCATTGCGACTAAGAATTCTCGATACACAAGGGAACTCGAAGCCTTGGACTTTACTACCCAAAGTGCTCGGGGTTTGACCTCAAAGGGTATACGACTCGATTATCTTGGTGCAATATGGACGAGAAAAAGTTCCTCGGGGTCCTATCAATTTCTTGGAGGAAAGGCTGGTTTGTTGGAGTACTAAAAGGCAACAATCGGTGGCTATGTCTTATTGATGAGTATGTAGTCTGCTGCGAGGATGTTGTGCCAATGTATTATGGATGAAAACTCAACTAAGTGACTATGACATCCATTACAAAATGGTGCCCATCTTACGTGATAACACGGTGCTATTGCAATCTCCAACAACCCTGTCCTCCACCAAAGAACCAAACACATTGATATCAAATATCACTTCATCGGGGATCACATAATGAAAGGAGACATAGAACTTCATTTCATCCTCGAATATCAACTTCGATATCTTCACCAAACCCTTGGATGAACCTACCTTGAGGAGACTAAAATTTGAATTGGGAATGCTTGACATTGAAAGTCGGGGCATCGAAAACCCATCTCGATAAGTTCTGAAATGGTTCCTCCTCCTGAACGAAACCCACAATACATCCTCTCACCGAATGAGTAAGACTCATTCGGGGACCTGACGATTAAATTGAGCATTAAATGAGTAACTAAATGATCCAAGTATTAGTCACTTAAATGTCCTAGGTTGGTAACTATGCCAATTTAATATAGAATATGTGTCTCTTTGTCTTACATCAACCATATCAAGGGTCCCTCACAAACTTACCAAATCTCCACTTGGCATTAAATGCCTCCTCTCACATGAAATATCTTATTGATATTTTATTACTGCAAAAGTGCACTTTTACTGTGCACTGCAACTGTTCCCTTGAATAATGGGATTTTACTGCGGGTAATGGAGTGGTGGCATTAAATGTGGAAATTCAAACGTTTTCTAAAAACCGACTCTAAATATTCCCATTTGTGCACAAACCACCCCTCTCACCACTCTATAAATACCCTCTTCAAAACCTCATAAACACACAAAAGATTTCTGCTAACAAAACTCTGTCAAAATCTCCTTTAAAACCCAGAAATCTTTGTGTTCTTCAAAACCTTTTCTGAAAATCTTCTTTGTAAACCTTTGCAAAAGTTTTTCATCACAACTTAAGAGATTCAAACCTTTGATTGTTCTTTTCAAGAGTTTTTCAAAACCCTAAAATCTTTAATGGAAATGGCAAGAACACAATCTCTTCATTTGCTTCAAAGTGGGTAGGAGATCTAAGCAATGTTGAATTTAAAAAAATAATGTCATAGGCAATTTTGAATATCCTCAAAATGTCCCGACCTATAAGGACATTATGAAATTTCTTTATAACTCGCCCACCGAAAAGCGACCTTTGTTCGGTGTCCTACACTCTGTGCCAAAACCTCCTCGGGGAGTTTTGGGGCTACTGACTAAGGCCTTTGACCGACACCCTACTTGATGAGAACAACCTCGGACCACTCGGGAATATCTCATAAGGTTCGGTCTTAAGGGGGCAACAATTCACCTGGATTATAAAACTTTTGCACCTACGGGGTTAGACTACAACAAAGGTGTTTATGTCGCCATCACGAACCCTCATGATGAAGGATGGGTTAAAACAAATCGTTTTGGATCCACTTTTGGGCGGACCCGGTCACCAAAAGTTCATTTCCGTGGCTTGGAGGATCCTATTCACATTTGTGATTCGGTCCTCGGCGGGAACCACTCATCCAGCGAACAAGTTAACTTCTATTCGGTTGATGATGGCATCTTTGATGAATAGGGTCCTTTATCGACATAGGAGAGATCATTTACGGTGATCTCGTAACCAAGCTCTGAGCAAAACTAGGGCCGAAATCGTTTCGTACCCTAGGTTTGTCTCTTGTGCTACAAGTGTTACTAGGTACAAATTATCCTCGGAAGAAAATTTTGGTGCTTTACGGCATCTGAGGCAATCAAATTTTCAAAAGGACCCATCCCTTGTCACAAACATTGAATTGACGGCCCATATGGTTCTTGTAAACAACGAGGGAATCGGTGTCTCCTAACCCCGCGCTCCTTTAAAGAAAAGGGAAGTCTCGATGGGACTAAGACCAAACCCAAGTCTCGGGCCACGAGGCTTCGAGCATCAGCTAAAGGCAAAGAAGGCCTAAGGCGATTTGACACCTACGGAGGCCAATCATCATCTACCCGGTGACAACGAATGACACCGATAAATCACGGTCGGTGCCTTGGTCCCAACCACTACTCCCAAGATCCGGAGGAAACAAACAACCCGCCGGTATGGGGCGCGCTTCCACAACGCCCAAAGTGATGACATTAGCAAATCAAGCCTTTATCTCGAGGGCACACGATCGATCCTAAAGACTCGGAGGAACCAAAAACCCGTGATAGGGATATCACTCATCACGACTCCGCTAAAGGCCTTGGAAACACCCATCGGTGTCTCGAGGGGTCTAAGGGGACAAAGACTCGGAGGAAAGGAACAACTCGCCGATATGGAACCCAAAACCAATCGACTCGGAGAAGGCTGGAAAACTCCCACGATTATGCGAGGGGTCAAAGGGGACAAAGACTCATAGGGATTAATACCACCCGATATGGAACCCATCACCAACCCCTTGTTAATCTGCTCGATGTTCTTTGGGATACTATTTTACGAAGATGAGCTTGATGAAAATGATGATGAAATTTTATCGGCGGGGAAGAAGTGGACCGCCGAGGTTCAATCGAACAAGAACCTCGGCTTGATCCAAAGGAGCATCTTGAATCCCCATTTCAACACGAAGACAATGCTTCGCCTCCTCGTCCGACTCGATGAATTCAAGCGGTTTGACAATGTTCTTCCATAACGAGCGGCAATTTGGTTCGATTGGATCACCAAAGCTTCAAGGAAATTATACTGGGGGTCATTTGAAACATTGTGGGAACAACATATTGAGGCTGGTGCAAGTTATGCGGTCCGAAGGTGAGGTCCAAGCCTTTGATGAAAGCGTTCATGAGCAGGGGACTTGATGTATGACACCATTCCGGTCGGATGAAAATTTGGCTAAATTCTTCAAACATCTTGAGGTGTTGGCTGTGGTAGATGAAATCGAGAGAATCTATCAAAGAAGACCCATCGCTCGACTCTAAAGTCTTTGGAGCTCTTGAGGCGTGCCAGAAACAATCATCGACCTCCTTTGAGGCGGTCGAAACCCTAAAATCGCAAATGTTCGGGGTATTCAATCTTGATCCGGTCTCTTGAGCCACATTGGGCTCTTTAACTACTCGGTGGCTACTTTGACTCGAGCCTCGTCTTCTATGGCACGGAATCTTGGACCTAGAATGACCGCTTTGGAGGAATCTCATGCTAACTTGGAAGCCAAAGTCACCGGTATTCAAGCGGATACTTCAAACATCAAGGCCATGATTCTGAAATTTATCGGGCCTTCAAAGGTCAAGCGACTCAGTCCCCTCGGCACCATCACCAACTCTTGCCCGACGCCTCCAAAGAAGCGGTTGAGGGAGAATCTTCTTGAAGAAACTCCTCTTCACACCGAGGGGAGCCAACACCACAGTCTCAAGAATACCCATCTCATCACTTCCACCACAAACATCATCAACAACAACAACAGCGACAACACAACACCTATCATGACTACAACACCACCCTTGGTTGCATCATCTTCCTCGAGGCCGGGACAAAGGAAAAGGCAAAATGACAACTCATCGAGCACGAGAAGATTCCTACAAAATCGGTGACATCAATACCTTCTCACACCTCAACATTAACTAAATATCTTGCTAAAGAAGAAGGAGATTGAAACAAGTCGAGGATGATAAGAAGAGTAAGGAAGCGGTTCAGTGATTCTGAAGAAAGCGAGAATGTGGGAATTACCCAAATAAGCTTGAAAAGGTCAGCGGATGAGGTTCAAGGATGCTCGAGCGGCAAAAATGGTGAAATGAAAAAGCGGTTGGAAGAAAAGAACAAAAGAAGCTGCAGCCATCGGAAAGCAAGAATTGACCATTATAATTGGACAATGACAAGCGAGAAGACACCTGAGAGATCTCTAATGTAAAAATCATCCCGGTCTAAACCATTGGCAATGAATGTCTGAGGGGGATGATAAAAGGCATTCGAGGTTCATGATCCCCCAAATTCTCGACTTTGGGATCCTGAACTCGATGAACTTCGGTCCAATAATAGAGAAGAAGCAAAATCGGTTAATGGTGATGAAGATGCTCGATAAAAGATATGAAAGAGCGAGAGATACACCAAGACAATTGGGAATTATTTTTTAATCGCACCACAAGGATCTCAACCACGGTCGTCAGGTAAAGAAAGAGGTTGAGTTCGACTGAGATAAAAGTGCATGGACTAGAATGCAGCAGGGTCGCACTGAAGGTGTTAAGTTCGTGAACTGTCTAGTGATTGAGAGCACGAAAAGGGCTATTCCATTGATGTCTATGGAAACCCTACATTTCAAAGGTGGAGTGACATTGATCATGCGGTGTGGCGCAATGCTAAGCTACATACCGGTGGCCTCTCAAATTGAGACTCCTGCAAATGTCGGGGTTACTGTCGACTTAAATGCCAAGATAAGAGACCATCCTGACAGAAACACTCATCACCAAGAAAGTCAAGCTTGAAGCAATGGGAATCCATACGGGTGACATCATTTTGAATTATCTTTGTACTAGTGATAGGAACCTTATAATTTGATCAATAAATGATGTATGTTTTGTTAAAATATTCGGTGTTCCTTATTGTATTCATTAGTACATTCAAGATAAGAAGAATCCATTTGCTCACTTACATCGATCAAACACTTAGGCTATTGTATATCCAAATAAGGGGAGACTGGGGTTGATAAATACTCAAACCCTTAATCTAGGATTTGAATAGAAAATAGCCCAAGTGTTTAGTCCGATAAACACTAACAGTCATTGAGTGCACGTCTCTTAGTGAGTCATCTTGAGGATACTCGATGCAGGCGAAGATGAAGTCTCTCCACTTCAAGAAGGCGGAACTTAAAGGGTGAAGGCGGAGTCAAGAAGAAGATGATGGATTCGGTGAGTGATGACAATAACTCCTTTGAATCCCTAAGACTCTCTCCACTACTTACATCAAGACAAATGAAGTAGAAGGCGGAAGGATGTAAAGGCGAAGAATGAGGCGGGACATGGCGGGATAAGTTTGAATCGAGATAAGGCGAGTACTTATCAACCAAAGTCAACTTTCCACAGAATGGCTAAAGATCGAGCTCGATGTCATCGAACTTAGGAAAGTAGTCTTGTCTCTTTACCTAGAATAGTCTTTGTAAATGAGACAAAATACATCGATATTTTGTCTTACGTATGATGTTAGTTGTCACTTAGGAAAGAGTCAAAATCATACATGTATAAATAGCATAAGAGATGGAGTGAAAAGATTAAGCTTGTGAATTGTAAAATACATACACGCTGACACTCCTCCAAATACAAATTTACCCCGAGATAGCTCGGTGGGTTCTAAGAGTTGTGCTCGAGACTTAGCTTGAGCTTAGAGGAGTCACCAACCTTTGTCATTTCAATCCCAAGTGCTATTCATAAGTACTTGGGTAGCGATTCTTTTGCGATTCATTTCTAATAAGAATATGATGTTGAAAATTATCTAGTGTGTTTTACTTATGTTAATTTCACCATTGTTCACTATTAACTTGTTTTATATTTCTAAACTGTTTTAAGCGATAGTGAGCGGGGAACAACATTTATGATTGTACAAACTTGTAGGACCTCTCTTTGTAAACTACGATATTTTAATCGAATGATAATTTATTTCAAAGCGTCTCATTTAGAGTCGTTTTAGTAACTTGTTCTCGTGAACTATTAAGTAATACCCGGTGACATAATCTTTCATTGCGATAATTTTGGGGTGTTACATATTGGTATCGAGCTTGATTATAGAGAACCGGGTTGCATATGAACCTAGGCTATAACTACATATTACAGTTAAACTCGTATCACTCATTCTTTGTCTTCAACATTAAATATATATACCATACCTACTCCTTAACACATTATTGTATTATTTATATAAAGGCCTGCTTATATAAATGATTGATTAAACATAACTCCATATGCCTATCCCAAGGCATTATGGCACAACCGATATCACGATCATATACATTTTTGTGATCTCGGCGGACATTGTAGTTGATACAATGGTCTCATTATTATTAAGACATTGTAAGTATGCAATGGTCTTCCCTATATCTCAAACATCATGAGATACATAGTTGATTTAGATATATCTCGGACATCGTAAGATACATAATTGGCTAAATATATCTCGGACATTAAGAGACACACCATAGTTTTATCTATTTCTCGGACATTGAGAGATACATAATGGACTTATTTATTGTTTTCGACATTGTGAGTTGCCTGATGGTCGCGATGGTATTTCTCGAACATTGTGAGAAAACTATTTCATAAATATGAACTCACCGAGCTCTTTTGAGCGCTATGTTGATTTTATCGATTATTTTACTCTTTGTCTTGAAGATGAGTGTGAACATTCATTCCATACACTTGGAACACTTTTGGCGTCTCATAGTACATCGCCTTGTAACTCATCGATTAAGTATGAGTTTTGATGGATCTAAATACACACTTGTGTTAGTGATACTTTTATATATATTAATAAGCCTTGGCACATAAAATCATGATTCCTTGTCACATAAAATGATAACACAAGAGTATACTTAAACCTTGATTATTAATCTTTATAAATCGATGATGTATGACATGAATAAGAATAAACCGAAATTAGTGTTTATGTCGACTTATATATATATTAATAAAGGGTTTAATGTGCTTGAGAAACTATAATGATATGTATGTGATAACGGATTTGATAACTAATGATTTAAGGGTTTGTTTTGATTTGAATAGGGCGCATAAACCGATTTTGGGAAGGATGTTTCAATGGAAATGTTATCATATAATGAGTCTTATAATCTTGTAATAATCGAGCTAAAATGGTTTAGAAGAACGTGATCATAACCTAAAACTAGGGTTTGTAATTACTTGATTTAATAAAGTTAAGGGGTTGTTTTGTAAATTATGAAACTTGATGGATTAACTTGTTAATATAGTAAATAAATGGATTTAATGAGTAAAATGAGTAAACTTGCTATATTTACACTTTTAACCCTATACTTTACATTATTGACATTTTAAACCCTAAACTTTTGTAACTTGTCATAAATGATCCTTAAATCATATTAATACTTATTTTCATTATTTAACTATAGATAAGTGACTAAGTATGAAAACCGCTAAATATGGAACCTCGCTAATTATGGAAAGTTACTAAAAATAGAAACATGCCTAAAATAGAAAGTTTCCTAAAATAGTAAGTTACTTAAATGGAAATATTACTAAACGGAAACTTGCTAAAATGGAAAGTCAGCCTTAAACGAGTGTTTCGATTCTTATAGAACATTATTTAATTCATATAGGTTCCGCCTGGATTGATCTTCTTCTTGATTTTACTTTCATTGGATTTGCTTTCAATAAGGCATGATATTCCGACCTTATCTCTTAAGGTTTCTTGATTCTTATACATCTCGATATTAGCTTGATCCACGTTGTACTCTAAGCCTAATGATTAGGGCTTCCTTATGACTTTGCTATGCCCTATATGAACCTTTGATATGAAACTCGATATGAAACTATGATATGAAACTTTGATATGAAACTCGATATGAAACTATGATATGAAACTTTGATATGAAATTTGATATGAACCCTTATGATATGTATGTTTGACCTTCAAATTACACCGAGCCAAATATGTTTCCTAGTCGAAGGTAACCGACCGTGTCATTGATGCACCAATGGCATGACTTTAGTGCGTTGATTGATGTTCCACACCGTCCCCATTTTGATATGATTATGAGCTCACTATATGTATATGATTTGGCCATTATGTTCTGGGGGGCGATGGATGCATCCTAGATTTGATATGTTTCAGGATTTAACTGACAGCTTTGTCTCGTGAATGACGCTGTGCAACCAGGCACATTTCGGGAGTTGATCACCCATGGTTACTTGAGGTCTCCTCTTACATATGGTATTTCGAGGTCACCCTCGGATACAAATCGATATGATATGATATGATATGTGTTTGATATGATATGGGCTCGTGGTCGAGGACCCACCTTTTCATTTCTATTTCTATTCGCTATCCTTTGTTACGCTTATGATATTCCCATTTGCACTTTATGATTATGCTACCTTCGGTACTTACCCTTCGATTATTCGCTTGTTATATATATCTCTCACTGGCTTTTTAAGCTCACCGCTTTCCATGCTGTAATTAAGCTAGATGCGGGACTTAGCTATGGGTTTGATGATGAGCGGATATGACTTATGGCTTTAGTCATCTTAGTTTCTACTTCATTATGTTGACATTCATTAGACCTTTATTATGTTATTTATGTCTTGGATTATTCCTTTGATTTCCTTTGAACTTATGTAACGCTTTGCCGTGGTTGGCTGGTTTTCCTTTCGTTAGTTTAATTAAGACTCACGCTTTGTTATGTTCATTATGTATGCTTTGATATGAAACCATTTTAATACTTCTACCCTTAGCGGGTCAGTGTTACAATTATGGTATCGAGCCTGTGTTTACGACTCTGTAGTCGACCTGACATATGGACCCTAAGCGCTATCCGAGAGCTTAAGTTTTGACGGTGAGGTTTGGGTAGATTCTAGGTTCATTTTCATCGCTTCCGCTCATGATCTTCATCTTATTTTCTTAACCTTTGCTAATCGCTTAATGAACTCTTCAGATGGTCCAAACTCAAGGAACGCGACGACAACGGGATGGAAATCCTAATTTCAAGCTTTGATTGCACGAGCTCGCCACCGCTATGCCCGGGATCGTTGAAACCATCACTAATAACGCCTGTAATGGCTTAGTTCTTCCGGGTAATGGGTGATAACCCACCTACACCCATTCATGTATGGATCGAGTGCTTCAACAAACTTAAGCCAATTTTCGTCACTTCACCTAATGAGGCGAGGATCGATCACGCGCTTGGAAAAGCTTTTCAATGTGTGGGTTGTGTGATGATGAAAACCGACTTGTCGCTTTCAAACTCGAGGGTGATGCCCTAAATTGGTGGAAAGCTTATCTCTTGTCCAAAGAAGAGAACTTTGATACTTGTGTTGAATACCTTCTGGGCATCTTCATAAAACAAGATTTCCTCGAGTGAGACCAAGGAGATATGAAAGGGAGTAAAAAGCCATTCATCATTGGATAAGGAAAATTTCACGAGTATATGCAACGATTTATGAGGATGGTTGGTTGTAGGTGCCGCAGCTTGTCGAGATGCGTCAGCTCGAAGTTCAAATGGGGAAGAAGTGGGTGCTAGACAGATGATCAACCATCAAGATACCGAGGTGGTCAGTAGCTATGATGATGCCAACATCGAAGTTATTACGAGGAGAGTGGTTACAACAAGAGGAACAGGATGGTGATTGCCATCCTGGGTCGACAGACTGCATCAGAGTCTGTGGGTAGACATGACCGGTCACGACCAAGGCCAGGATACTAGGGCACATGGTTCTCGTGAGGTACGACAGATCGGGAAACGACCGCGTGGTCGTGATGTCGGGGAATCAACGTGTTAAGGAACAATCTTATCGGTGGTCAGCAGGACTCGTTCGTCTATCACGGAGTCACTGTTTTGCCTCCCTCCTCCACTTTGCAACACTTGTGGTAAGCCCCATCCAAGGCTTGCTTCAAGGCCACAGTGGTTGCTATGCATGTGGATCTACCACCATAGGGGAAAGATCGACCAAGGAAAGGGACTACCTGGAAACACGCCAAACCAGCCCAACCAAGGGTCGTGTGTTATCGACTGTAAATAACTCTCCGTGTACCATTACCGCATTATTTATATTGGTGATATTTCCGCTTTACTCTATTTGATACCGCCACGCATTCTATGATATCTACTAAGTAATAAGGAAGTTAAATATGACACCCACACCTTTTAAACCGAGTCTCTATTTCCACCCCATGAAAACCAAGTACTTATTGATCGTGAGTATGTGGATTGTCCCTCACGCTTCGATGATGGTATTCGCTCGCTAATCTTCTTCCTTCGATATGTTTGATTTCGATATTATTCGGTATGGATTGGTTGGCCTTGCATAGGGCTACCATTGACGCTATGCTCGAATTGTTATCTTGGTGATATTCACCAACCGATTTCGCTTATCACGGTGCTCAACCATTATGAAAGCTCAGACTCTCATCTCGCATGGTTGCCTTGGTTTTCAGCATCCATTAAGGATACTTCTCAAGTTCACCATCGAAAGTCTTCGTTGTACGCGATTTTCCCTGACAAGCTCGATGAACTCCCCGGTATTGTCCGCTAGAAGTGGAGTTTGGCATCGATTTGATTCCCCAAAGAACTATATCTAAAGCTCCTCACCACGGCACCGATCGAATCAAGGAGCTGAAGGAACAGCTTGCAAGAACTGCTGGAGAACGGTTTTATTAGGCCCGTGTTTCACCTGGCGCACCTGCTGTTATTTGTTAAGAAGAAGATGGTAGTATGAGGTTGTGTATTGACCAATGCGATCGAACCGTATCACTATCCGTAACTGCTATCCCCTTCCACGCATCGACGACTTGTTTGATCAATTGCAAGGTGCAAAATTCTTCTCTAAGATCGATTTGAGGTCCGTTATCATCAATTACGTGTGAAGGAGCAAGATGTTCCTAAGACCGCTTCGCATCATCGCGGCCATTATGAGTTCTTGTTATGCCGTGGTTCGACTAATGCACTAGCTTTCATGGATTTTATGAACCGTGTCTTCCATGAGTACTCGATAAATTTGTAATTTCATCGATGACATCCTTGTGTATTCTAAGAGTGAGGTTGAGCATGAGCAACATCTTCGATCAGACAGACTCTTCTACAGCAGGTTGTATGCAAAATTTTCTAGTGTGAATTCGGGCCGAGCCAAGTTGCTTTTTCTTGGTCACGCTAGGTCTCATTGATGGTATCAAGATGGACACATCTAAAGTCGAGGCTATCACAAATGGTCGAGACCTACTACCGTGACGGAAGTGAGAAGTTTCGGCCTGTGTTGGCTATACCGCTGCTTTGTTGAGGGTTTCGATTGGTGTTACTTTTGACGCAATTGATGAGGAAAGGGAAAAGTTTGAATGGACGGAGGAGCATGAAAGAGTTTCGAGGAGTTGAAACGAGATTGGTTCGCTACCGTTTGACACTTCCATCGGTTCCGAGGTTTTCGATTTATAGTGACGCCAAAGAAAGGGTCATTGCAGATTGATGCAAAGATGGTAAGGTGATTTCTATGCTTCGAGGCAATTGAAATCGATGAGGAGAACTATCCACGCATGATTTAGAGTTGGTCATGTGGTTTTTGCCTTTAAAGATTTGGAGGCATTACTTGACGGTGAGTCGATATCTTTACCGACCACAAAAGTTTAAAGTATATATTCACACAAAAGGAGCTCAATATGAGAAATGGAGATGGCTGTAGCTTTAAGGATTATGACACTAACATCCAAAGATCACCCGGTAAGGCTAATGTGGTTGATGCACCTGTCGAAAGTCCGTATGATTGCTAGTTTGGAGATTGAACCCGTGGTTCTTCACGATCTTGAGTCGATGGATGCGAGTTTTGTCAAGTTATGATGGTTATCACAGCTCAAGGTTGAGTCCAACCTTATATTATGGATTAAGGAAGCTCGTAGGATGATGGTGAGCTTTGGTCTATAGTTCGTAATATCGAGGCGGTGCGCATCGAGTTCTGTTGATGGTTTCGCGCCAGGCGGTATGTGGCCGACTTTGTGTTCAATGATCCCGCTTACGTGAAACTGCTTTGTCGGAGGCTCATAGTTCCTTTCACTATTCATCCTGTTCTACCAAGATGTATCGATCTTAAGCAACACTCGTGGAATGGCATGAAACAGATGTGGCTTTGTATGTTTCTAAGTGTATGACATGTCACAGGTCAAGATAGAGCATCGGGCTAGTGGTCTACTTCACCATTGGAGACCTTACTTAGGAAGAGATCTCTATGGATTTTGTCACCGGTTTGCCTTCACTGTAAAAGACATGATGCGATTTGGGTGGTCGTTGATGCTAACCAAGTCCGCCTTCTTACCCATTCGTATGACCGATCGTGTTTGTAGATCAAGGAGATTTTTCAAGAAGAAATTGTTCGACTTCATGGTACCCCAACAATGATCGTGCGATAGAGATCCTCTTCACGCTCGCTTTTGGAAAAGTTTGCATAAGGCTTGGGGTACTCGCCTTAAGCTCAAGACGGCGCTTCCCTCGCATGCAGATGGTCACGGAGGACCATCCCATTGGAGGACATGTTGGGCATGTGCTTTAGAGTGGACCGAGTGGGATGAGTATTTATGCTTGGTGGAGTTTGCCTACAACAATAGTTGGCATGCTAGCATCAAGTATGCACCTTATGAACTGCTATATGGGAGGAAATGTAGAGCACCCATTTGTTGGGACGGCGTAGGGAGCGTTGATTGAAGGGCCTGAGATTATTGAGGTCACTAATGAGAAGGCGCCGCTAGGAGAAGTTGAAGGAGGCTGCTCACGCAAAAGAGTTATGCGATAAACATCGCCGTGATTTGGAGTTTCGACGGTGATCGGGTATTTCGAAAGTATCGCTTTTCGTGTGAAACGTTTTGGAATCAAGGAAGTCATCCTCGATTCATCTGACCTTCAGACTGATCAGGGAGGTTTCACCGCTTAGCCTCTACCCTCGCTATCTCATGTTCATGACGTGTTTCATGTATCTCGCTGCGGGATATACAATACCATCCGTTACACGTGGTTTCCATCCTTTGATCGATTCACCGATATATCTCTTTCGGAGGAACCCGGCTATTTTAGATCGACGAGATCGAATCACGAGAACCAAAGTAATTCCGCTTGTTAAGATTCTTTGAAGAATCACCCGAGCGTGAAGCTACCGAGACCGAGGAATCTATACGAGCTAGTTATCCACATTTCTTTTCATCATCGGGTATGTCTTCGCTTATTGTTTCCTTTTCAATTTTCTAGGACGAAAATTTCTTTTGAGAGGAAGAGTTGTAAACCCTAAAATCTAAATCATGAAATGACAATTTTGCCCTCCAATTTAAAAATTATACAAACCGGAAACACTTCAACATCTTAACAAATTATCTCATTAATAATATATGCACATTATGAAGAAATAAACTTATGATATAAATTAAAAGACACATGAATGATTAAGTCTAAGTAACAATTAAAAGTATCATTATGTACACATATTAATTTGACTACAAAGAGGACTAAGTACATGATTTGGAGATAAGAATGGAAGTTACAATTTTGGTCTTCCCCCTATGACCGCCCTCTTTACTCCTCCCATTAATTCTCAATCAATTTTATTTAAGTCTCATTAACCATTTACTCTTCATTTCAAAATACCAAGAAACCCAAAACTAATTCCTCTCATCCAAAGTGGCGGCTATCACTTTTATTCCATCATCTCCATCCGAATTTCTTGCAAACAAAAGGTTCTAGGAGGCTCGTGATAGTGTATGACGATTGGTGTACGTGGGGATTGTGTTTGGTCAAAAGGAGCTTGTACGTGGGTTTGTTATTGTGCACGTAGCGGTTTGGCCAAAGAGGTTTGGTTGTGATCGTGTTGCTTTGATTCGTGTTTCTTTGTCACGTACACTACGAGGGTAACATATCATCATCTCTTGTATCTTCCTTTTGTTTCTCATTTCACGTCCTTGGAGTGTTCTGGCTTGTTTTTGTCGAATATATCACATAAAATGATTCCTTGTCACATAAAATGATAACACAAGAGTATACTTAAACCTTGATTATTAATCTTTATAAATCGATGATGTATGACATGAATAAGAATACAAACTGAAATTAGTGTTTATGTATCGACTTATATATATGTTAATAAAGGTTTAATGTGCTTGAGAAACTATACGATATGTATGTGATAACGGATTTGATAACTAATGATTTAAGGGTTTGTTTTGATTTGAATAGGGCATAAACTAATTTTTGGGAAGGATTTGAATGGAAATGTTATCATATAATGAGTCTTATAATCTTGTAATAATCGAGCTAAAATGGTTTAGAAACTAATACGTGATCATAACCTAAAACTAGGGTTTGTAATTACTTGATTTAATAAAGTTATGGTTGTTTTGTAAATTATGAAACTTGATGGATTAACTTGTTAATATAGTAAATAAATGGATTTAATGAGTAAAATGAGTAAACTTGCTATATTTACACTTTTAACCCTATACTTTACATTATTGACATTTTAAACCTAAACTTTTGTAACTTGTCATAAATGATCCTTAAATCATATTAATACTTATTTTCATTATTTAACTATAGATAAGTGACTGTTGCTAAGTATGGAAACTGCTAAATATGGAAACCCGCTAATTATGGAAAGTTACTAAAATAGAAACTCGCTTAAAATAGAAAGTTTCCTAAAATAGTAAGTTACTAAAATGGAAAGATTACTAAACGGAAACTTGCTAAAATGGAAAGTCGCCTTAAACGAGTGTTTCGATTCTTATAAAACGTTATTTAATTCATATAGGTTCCAAGGCTGGATTGATCTTCTTCTTGATTTTACTTTCATTGTGATTTGCTTTAAGGCATGATATTCGACCTTATCTCTTAAGGTTTCTCGTGATTCTTATACATCTCTTCGATATTAGCTTGATCTCATACGTTGTACTCTAAGCCTAATGATTAGCTCTTATGACTTTGCTATGCTCCTCTTATATGAACCTTTGATATGAAACTATATGAAACTATGATATGAAACTTTGATATGAAACCGATATGAAACTATGATATGAAACTTTGATATGAAATTTGATATGAACCCTTATGATATGTATATGCTTTGACCCTTCACCGATACCCGAGCTAAAATATGTTTCCTAGTCGTGAAGGTAACCGACTGTCATTGATGCACCAATGGCATGAATTTAGTATGGTTGAGTGATGTTCCACAATCCCCCATTTTGATATGATTATGAGCTCACTATATGTATATGATTTGGCCATTATGTTCTGGGCGTATGGATGCATCCTAGATTTGATATGTTTTAGGATTTAACTGATTGAGTTTGTCCGTGAATGACGCGTGCAACCAAGGCCTTCACATTTCTCGGGAGTTGATCACCCATGGTTACTTGAGGTCTTCCTCTTATAGATGGTATTTCGAGGTCACCCTGGATACAACCGATATGATATGATATGATATGTGTTTGATATGATATGGGCTCTGCGGTGGTGACCCACCTTTCATTTCTATTTCTATTCGTTATCCCTTTGCTTATGATATTCCCATTTGCACGTTATGATTATGCTACCTTCTACTTACCCTTCGATTATTCGCTTGTTATATATATATGTTCACCGGCTTTTAAGCTCACCGCTTTCCATGCGGCGTGTAATTAAGCTAGATGGGATTCTTAGCTATGGGTTTGATGATGAGCGGATATGCGGACTTATTGCTTTAGTCATCTTAGTTTCTACTCATTATGTTGACATTCATTAGACTGCATTATGTTATTTATGTCTTGATTATTCCTTTGATTTCCTTTGAACTTCTTGGCGATAAGTTGTACACTCAGAAGCCTTGCTATTCACGAATAACCCACGATATAACCATCATCGCCCTTCTCATCAAATTTCCCAAAGGATCACCGTGTTCGTAATGGTCACTTGACAACCAAAAGGTTCGAGGTAATGAATGACTAGAACCTTCCCAAAGAGAAGTTCATATGGTGTCTTGAGGTGGGTCTAGTTATGAGACTGTTGAGCACATAGCAAGTCAGTACAAATGTCAATTCAGTAACATAGTGAGTAATTTAGAGTCCGCAAGCATGGATCTCGCACTTCATCGTGGTCCTATTTTTCTTTCACCTACCCCATTTTGTTGCGGGTTCTTGGATTGCTATAGTCCCTCTTTATCCTTTAGACCGACAGAGTTCTATAATAATAGATTCTTGAACTCATCCCATTATCACAATCGAATTCCCTTAACTTTCTTGTTCAACCGATTTTCAACGAGGGTGATGAAGTCTCGTCAAGACTGAGATGTTTCATCTTTAGTCCTTAGAAAGAACACCCAACAAAATCGCTATATCCATCGATAACCAAACAATAGTACTTGTGATCGATGTTTCGGACTTGAGTTGGACCAAATAGATCCATATGTAACAACCAAGAGGTTCAGAGATGATGCTCACCCAGCGATGTGACTTTGTAGGATGCTCTATGTTGCTTTCCTTTGTTGCATGCAACACAATTATGATCATTGGAGAAAACTTTGGTGGAAGACCTTCGACAAGTCCCCTTTTTGAGAGAGTGTTTATCGCTTTGAAATTCACATGAGCCATTCTCCTATGCAATTTGTTGACTCATCCAATGATGCTTTAGCCACAGACAAGTGAGGTCACCTTCGTGGTGAACTTCATTGAGGTTGAATGTGTATATATTGTGAGTTCGAGGACTCAGTTGAATTGAAGTATCTTTGAAGCATGAATTCTTTAGACAAAGACAAGACATTCATTTTCGTAGAAGAGTACCTTGTTCTTGGTGTCACAAATTTGTGAGACTCGAGAACAAGTTGAAGTTCAAGTTCCCCAACATAGTACACATTCTCAAAGTTCAAAGAGATGTCTGATGGTGCCTTTCCAGAATTCTACCATCACTTCCACCAAAGGTCACATTCTCCTTCTTCAATAGGAACAAATTGTGCATCATATTCTCATTTCCGTATATACTTTGAACAAACCACTATCAACAATACCAATATCTTTATGCTTATGGGATGATCCTACGAAACAAACATATATACAAAAGAATGTTAGTATATCGAGGAGGCTCAAGTCATTGCCGACTTGAACCCCGCCTTTGTGGATCATTAGATTTAGGTTTAGCAAAAGAGTAAGATTCACCATTGTTCTTGGGTTTCCATTGATATTTAGGTCTCTTATTATTCCAAGAACAACCTCGCCGAGGACTCGACAAGAAGGCCCCAACACCCTTCCCATTTTTCATAGAGTCACTATATGTAGGCCAACAACCATGTTTAAAATATGGGCCAGTGGGTCGCACATGGGTCTATCTGCTGATTTCTCCAAGGAGAGTCGGCCTAGTCAGGGACATAAGGTGGATATTCTAACATTGGTCCACAATGGTCCTGGTTTCATCAAGAGCACATGCACCCAATCTTTGCTCATAAAATCACAATCCTTAATCAAATGACGCTTACTTCCACACACAAAACATGTCTTCCTTTGGAAGATGTATTCAACAAAGAAGATGTTCGATTACATGTAGAAGTATTTAAACAAGAAACATTAAAGGAATTGTTTTAATGCATATATTATTCAAAGATTTAAAAGACAAGGCTTCAGGAAACAGCTTGAAGTAGATCTCTGCCAGCCATCCTAGAAGGCTTGTAGATAGTCTCAAGTGTGCTCGAGTAGGCTCTGTGAGGCTTGAGGGTCCGACTTCTCATTTGAATCACAAATAGCGTAAGACCCTTGATCCGATGTATTGTCACCGCAAAGAAAGAGACAAAGTCATAAGATGAAGCATCCGAACCGTAAGTCATTCGACTTTCTCGCCATACAAATGTGTGATCCATCAAAGTCAACAAAGATAGATAAGTCACTGGCATGAATTCACCTCTAACAGGTCCAGACAACGATGTAGATCACCTTCCTTTCTATAGTGTTCTAAGCCCGCAGTGTAGATTTACGCCCATCGCATCTAGCTTCCAATCCTACATACTTCGAAAACCTAAGCCTATTCCCCGAGTTCACAGATTGACTATTATAGAGTTCTCTAGCTAGATTGTCACCAGACATCAACCATTGTTTATTTCTAGCTATTTCCTCCGCAATTTTCTCTTTAAGCTCAAGATTCTCAAAAAAGTACCAAATTTTTCTTTTCAGCAGGCTTAATGTTAATATTAGCAACATCTAGATCAAATTGAAGCACCTTAATCTTTCTTCATAAGCTATCCGATTCTTCCGAAACCAAACCTTTGTCTTTCTAATGTTTTTAACGAGAGTTTATAAGCTTCATTATCAACATAGCATGCATTGTACTTAGGTTTCATAGTATCATAGGCTCTTTCAGCTCATTGTATCTTTCACTACAACCAAATATACGCTATGTACCGAGAAAGACCCATGAAGGCAAACCGATCATGCCTATCTTCCGAGGTGCACCTTGCCAAGAATCCAAGCTTCTCTCAGACGCTTTCTTCAACATGTGTTCATGTGCAATCTCAGCTTGACCCGCTCATCCATGGTGACCAGAGTTGTCAAGTGCTAGCTCTCTCTCGATCACTGATGATGAGGGTAGCTAGCTCCCTCCACTCTTTCTGCTTTGCACTCTCTAGAGAAATGACCCATCCGTGACAAGAGAAACACTTGACCTTTCTCCTATCAAACCGAATGATCCTTTCCTTTGAACCCAAACTTCCTTCCGCCTTCCTCCTCAAACCTCTTGATATCTAATGAAAGCACGGCCACTTGCCATTTCGCTTTATCTCTCCATCTCAAGTGGGTCCACTTGATCAAAGTCTTCATAAACCGATGTCATTGAGTATCATAGTCTCTAACAATGAATGAAGAACATCCTCCAATATACCGCCAGCTTTAGCTTGAGGATGCGATGAGTGGGACGATAGGATGATGATGGTAAGTAAGATGGACTTGAAGCATGCATCATCATATTCGAGTGGGATGTCCCAACAAAGGCCGAATGACCGTAAGAGGGTGCCCTGTAGGGAGATCCGACATCGTGTTCAAGATATCAGTTTGTTGTATAGCTCATCAAAAGTGAGCATGTCCAACCCACCTTTAGCTTTAAGAGCTATAATCGACATGTAACCATGATGGAGGCAAGGATCTCAGAACTTAGAGTTGCAATCATCATTGTCGCTTGCTTTCAAATGATTCAAACCGACCTGTAATCTTAGAAACCCGTCAGATCCCTTATGGATACCTTCTTCTTTAGAGATATTGAACTCTTGGAAGTGTTGTCTCAAGATAGACTTCCTCATCCTCCTAGACTCTTCATTCCCACTAAACCTTGCTTTGAGCCATCCAGATGTCCTTTGCATCAACTATGTGGTGAAAATCACCCAAGGATCTTCGTGAATAGATTGAAGAAGGATGGTTCTTACTTTGTGCTCCTCCATGCGGCAAGAATCTCTTCAGTTTTTAGGAGGAGCAATGGTAAACTTACCATCAAGATCCGGATGGTCTTCTTTAGATCACCATTCTTCACTATCTCCCATAGATTCCAATCAATATTGAGATCCAGCTCGCATCTTCATGGTCCATAGATCATACTCTTCCTTCTTTAGGTAAGGAAACTTACCATTATCATTGGAGAGACTCAGGTCTGCGACAGAGGTAGTGGTTTGATGTTGTCGTTGGTGGTGACTTCGATTCATCATCGCCCTGCATTGTAAATATGTTTTGGTTGTATGGGGTGAGGTAAATAAGGTTCTCGTGATCGTAGAGACCTCCCGAGGCTCGATACCAATTGTTGAAAACACTGCACCTTGATGGATCTTCAAAGACTCGTGGATCGTTAGTGTTGCCTATGTAATCATAAGCAAACTAAAGATAGTCTCTAACACTTGTATTCACAAGATGTTATAACTAAGAACACTTAGATCCTCTATGGATCTTTTATTCACCGAAACTCTATGTTTCAATGAGTTCGTTATCTATTACAAACTATGTGTTTCCTTTTATAACCAAGGAACCCTAATCTATTACTACCCAATCGACTACACATGCAAGCATGCATTTAATGACTAATACACTAAACTATATTGAGCGAAGAAATTATTACAATTATACCCATGCAACCTTGGGCAAGACAAGAATACGGAGAGTTAGCATTTAATACAAGAAGTTTATGTCGATCCTAGTCGCCTTTCACCCTTCAAAGAAGAACACGACAACGCTTGAACTCTTCAAGAGAATCACTTCTTCAACAGAATCGCTTCTACTTCACAGAAACCTTTGGCAAGAATGTCGCAGTAAATCCTACTCACATAATTCCCAACAAGTGTTAACAGCTTTAGCGATGGAAGAGTTTTAAGACCACTTAGTTGAATCGCTTGGAATCATTTTGTCGTGAATTAGGTGTAAATTGTTTTGAAACCTGTTGTCTCCACCCTTTTATTCCCATGGACTTCCTTCTCCCAAAATGATAGTCACAATTAGCATGTAAATGATAAAAGCTACCGCAGATATAACATGCTTTATTGTACATCACAAAATCACTACCTAGTTATTGAGATTTAACATGATTCCAACTCCTCCGTTACCCCTAGGAGTTGATGGCTTGTTTCTATACATCTCAAAGATACCTTACTTGATCTAGGCTTGTTAACTTGTTTCCTAGGTTCCTCTGTAATAGTATTAACTACTTTTGGGATAGAAGCCTCTATATTCTTTTAACATTTTCATCTACAACTGATGAGTCACTAGCACTTTCAAAACATCAGCTCATGCTTAACCTCTTTCCCACTTGTCACAAATTTGAGAGGACCATACTCACGAATAGGTTCCTGAAAATCTTCTAGGCCTGTATGAGCTAAATCTATGCCAGGAGGTGATGGAACACCCCTTAGTGGTGGAGGAGCAGTGTTGTATCCCATACCAGACTTAACTTTACTAGTAATCTGAACATTCTGAATTTTATCAATTAATTTAGATTGATAATAACAGGTGTCTACCGTTAAATTGACATTTTCATTTATCTTTTTAAGTTTCTCAAACTCTTCTTTTAGTGCCTCATTCACTGTTGTCTTATGATCTAACTCTCTTCTAAGAATAATCATATCATCATTATATTTTGACTCATTTTCTCTATAATGCTCTAATTGTTTCTCTAAAACAGCTATGCCTCTTCTAAGATTTGACACATTATAATTAGCAGCATGTACCTCTCTTCTTTCATTGTCAAATAAATCACTAAGCCTTTCACATTCCCTAGAAGTCCTACATGATTTAGAACAACTTTCAAAGTTTTGTACCTCAGAATCAGAGAAAGCCATGAGAGCATGTTCTGTAGCCATAAAGGCAGCATATGAAGGTTTTTCCTCTTGATCATCAGCCATGAAACTCCAATCATAGCTCACACCATCAATTGCCAGCATTGCCTTTGGTTCTTCCACAGTTGGTTCTTTCTTTTGCTTGTACCAAGTGGACCTGTTGTTGTCCTGCTTTCTTGGTCTTCTGCATTCTCTAGCAAAATGCCCCAACTTGTGATAATTGAAACACTCTACTTTTTTTTATCAAACACTACAATTTCACTACCATTGATGTGAATTGGCTTGCCAGTCTTCTTGTAGAATTTCCTAGCCCTCTAAGAAGAGCTATTTGCCATTTTATGTCCATCTCCTCCAAGTCATCTTCATCAATTTGCTATATGTCTTCATGAGTTAATATAGAGCCATTAACTTGAGTGGAGATAAAAGCATAAAAGGTAGGATCTCCAATACCTGCAACCTTCTTCTTTGAACCTGCAGTGGTAACCTGTAAAACCCTAAAATCTAAATCGCGTGAAATGACAATTTTGCCCTCCAATTTAAAAATTATACAAACCCGGGAAACACTTCAACATCGTTTAACAAATTATCTCATTAATAATATATGCACATTATGAAGAAATAAACTTATGATATAAATTAAAAGACACATGAATGATTAAGTTTAAGTAACAATTAAAAGTATCATTATGTACACATATTAATTTGGACTACAAAGAGGACTAAGTACATGATTTGGAGATAAGAATGGAAGTTACAATTTTGGTCTTCTCCCCCCCCCCCTATGACCGGCCCTCTTTACTCCTCCCATTAAGTCTCAATCAATTCTATTTAAGTCTCATTAACCATTTACTCTTCATTTCAAAAATACCAAGAAACCCTAAAACTAATTCCTCTCATCCAAAGTGGCGGCTATCACTTTTATTCCATCATCTCCATCCGAATTTCTTGCAAACAAAAGGTTCTAGGGAGGCTCGTGATAGTGTATGATCGATTGGTGTACGTGGGGATTGTGTTTGGTTCGAAAAAGGAGCTTATGCGTGGGTTTGTTATTGTGACGTGGGGTGTGTTTGGCCAAAGAGGTTTGGTTGTGATCGTGTTGCTTTGATTCGTGTTTCTTTGTCACGTGTACACTACGAGGGTAACGTATCATCATCTCTTGTATCTTCCTTTGTTTCTCATTTCATACGTGGCCTTGGAGGTGTGTTCTAGGGCTTGTTTTTGTCGAATATATCACATAAAATCATGATTCCTTGTCACATAAAATGATAACACAAGAGTATACTTAAAACCTTGATTATTAATCTTTATAAATCGATGATGTATGACATGAATAAGAATACAAACCGAAATTAGTGTTTATGTATGTCGACTTATATATATGTTAATAAAGGGTTTAATGTGCTTGAGAAACTATACGTATATGTATGTGATAACGGATTTGATAACGAATGATTTAAGGGTTTGTTTTGATTTGAATAGGGGCGTACAAACTGATTTTTGGGAAGGATGTTTCGAATGGAAATGTTATCATATAATGAGTCTTATAATCTTGTAATAATCGAGCTAAAATGGTTTAGAACGAATACGTGATCATAACCTAAAACTAGGGTTTGTAATTACTTGATTTAATAAAGTTAAGGGGTTGTTTTGTAAATTATGAAACTTGATGGATTAACTTGTTAATATAGTAAATAAATGGATTTAATGAGTAAAATGAGTAAACTTGCTATATTTACACTTTTAACCCTATACTTTACATTATTGACATTTTAAACCCTAAACTTTTGTAACTTGTCATAAATGATCCTTAAATCATATTAATACTTATTTTCATTATTTAACTATAGATAAGTGACTAAGTTGCTAAGTATGGAAACCTGCTAAATATGGAAACCTGCTAATTATGGAAAGTTACTAAAAAATAGAAACATGCCTAAAATAGAAAGTTTCCTAAAATAGTAAGTTACTTAAAATGGAAATATTACTAAAACGGGAAACTTGCTAAAAATGGAAAGCCGTCTTAAACGAGTGTTTCTGATTCTTATAGAACATTATTTAATTCATATAGGTTCCAAGGCGTCGGATTGATCTTCTTTCTTGATTTTACTTTCATTGTGATTTGCTTGAATAAGGCATGATATTCCGACCTTATCTCTTAAGGTTTCGTGATTCTTATACATCTTTCGATATTAGCTTGATCCGTTACGTTGTACTCTAAGCCTAATGATTGGGGCTTCCTTATGACTTTGCTATGCTCCTTATATGAACCTTTGATATGAAACTCCGATATGAAACTATGATATGAAACTTTGATATGAAACTCGATATGAAACTATGATATGAAACTTTGATATGAAATTTGATATGAACCCTTATGATATGTATATGCTTTGACCCTTCGGATCGATACCGAGCCAAAATATGTTTCCTAGTCGGGAAGGTAACTCGACCGTGTCATTGATGCACCAATGGCATGACTTTAGTGTGGTTGATTGATGTTCCACACCGTCCCCATTTTGATATGATTATGAGCTCACTATATGTATATGATTTGGCCATTATGTTCTCGGGGGCGATGGATGCATCCTAGATTTGATATGTTTGAGGATTTAACTGATTGGAGCTTTGTCGGTGAATGACGTCGGGTGCAATCCGCGTCTTCACATTTCGGGAGTTGATCACTCCATGGTTACTTGAGGTCTCCTCTTACATATGGTATTTCGAGGTCACCCTCGGATACAAGTCGATATGATATGATATGATATGTGTTTGATATGATATGGGCTCGTGGTTGAGGACCCACCTTTCATTTCTATTTCTATTCGTTATCCTTTGTTATGCCTTATGATATTCCCATTTGCACCTTATGATTATGCTACCTTCTGTACTTACCCTTCGATTATTCGTTTGTTATATATATCATTCACTGGGCTTTTTAAGCTCAGCCGCGTTTTCTTTCCATGCGGCAGGTAATTAAGCTAGATGCTGGGATTCTTAGCTATGGGTTTGAGTGATGAGCGGATATGCGGACTTATGGCTTTAGTCATCTTAGTTTCTACTTCATTATGTTGACATTCATTAGACTCAGATTATGTTATTTATGTCTTGGATTATTCCTTTGATTTCCTTTGAACTTATGTAACGTTTAAGCCGTGTTGGCTGGTTTTTCCTTTGGTTAGTTTAATTAAGACTTCCGCTGCTTTGTTATGTTCATTATGTATGCTTTGATATGAAACCATTTTGTAATACTTCTACCCTTAGCGGGTTGGGGTGTTACAATTATGGTATCAGAGCCCAGGTTTACGACTTGTAGTCAGGACCTGTGACATATGGACCCTAAGCGTTATCCGTAGAGCTTAAGTTTTGACTGGTGAGGTTTGGGTAGATTCTAGGTTCATTTTCATCGTTTCCGTTCATGATCTTCATCTTATTTTCTTAACCTTTGCTAATCGTTTAATGAACTCTTCAGATGGTCCAAACTCGAAGGAACGGCGACGACAACGGGGATGGAAATCCTAATTTCGAAGCTTTGATTGCACGAGCTCTGGCCACTGCTATGCCCGGGATCGTTGAAACCATCACTAATAACGTTCAGAATGGCGCTAGTTCTTCTGGTGGGGGTAATGGTGGGGGTGATAACCCACCTACACCCATTCATGTATGGATCGAGTGCTTCAACAAACTTAAGCCAATTCCTTTTCGCTCGGCAGCTTCACCTAATGAGGCAGAGGACTGGATCACGCGCTTGGAAAAGCTTTTCAATGTGCTGGGTTGTGGTGATGATGTGAAAACCCGACTTGCTGCTTTCAAACTCGAGGGTGATGCCCTAAATTGGTGGAAAGCTTATCTCTTGTCCAAAGAAGAGAACTTTCTTGATACTTGTGCTTGAATACCTTCGTGGGCATCTTCTACAAACAAGATTTCCCGAGTCGAGGCAACCGCGATATGAAAGGGAGTAAAAGCCATTCATCGCTTGGATAAGGAAAATTCTCACGAGTATATGCAACGATTTATGAGGATGGTTGGGTTTGTAGGTGCTGCAGCTTCTTGGAGATGCTCGTCGTCGAGCTCGTAAGTTCAAATGGGGTTAAAGAAGTGGGTGCTAGATAGGATGATCAACCATCGAGATACCGAGGTGGGCTAGCTATGGATGATGCCCGCAACATCGAGTTATTGCATGAGGAGGTGGTTACAACAAGAGGAACAGGATGGTGATCGTTTTCATCCTCGGGGTCGACAGACCGCACTCGGGAGTTCGTGGGTAGACATGACCGTGGTCACGACCGTGGGCGTCAGATACTAGGGCACATGGTTCTCGTGAGGTACGACAGATCGGGAAACGACCGTCGGTCGTGATCTTGGGGGTCAACGCCGTTAAGGAACAATCTTATCGTGGTGGTCGCAGACCGCTCTTCCGTTCGTCTATCACGGTGGCCCGCCGAAGTTTTGCCTCCTCCTCCACTTTGCAACACTTGTGGTAAGCCCCATCCGGGCGTTTGCTTCAAGGCGGTGGTTGCTATGCATGTGGATCTACCACTCATAGGGTGAAAGATTGACTCAAGGAAAGGGACTACTCCGGAAACACGGCCAAACCAGCCCAACCAAGGGCCGTGTGTTTTCATTACTCGGGACCAGCGTAACTCTCCGTGTACCATTACCGCATTATTTATATTGGTGATATTTCGCCTTTACTCTATTTGATACCGCGCCACGCATTCTATGATATCTACTTAATAATAAGGAAGTTAAATATGACACCCACACCTTTGTTAAACCGAGTCTCTATTTCCACCCCATGAAAACCAAGTACTTATTGATCGTGAGTATGTGGATTGTCCCCACGTTTCGATGATGGTATTCGTTCGGCTAATCTTCTTCCTTTGGATATGTTTGATTTCGATATTATTCTGGGTATGGATTGGTTGGCCTTGCATAGGGCTACCATTGACTGCTATGCTCGAATTGTTATCTTTGGTGATATTCACCAACCTGATTTCGTTTATCACGGTGCTCAACCGGCTATGAAAGCTCGCACTCTCATCTCGCATGGTTGCCTTGGTTTTCTGGCATCCATTAAGGATACTTCTCTTGAAGTTCCGACCATCGAAAGTCTTCTGTTGTCGCGATTTTCTGACGTTTTCCTGATGAACTCCCCGGTATTGCTCGGCTAGAAGTGGAGTTTGGCATCGATTTGATTCCCGGTGCGAACCTATATCTAAAGCTCCTCACCGTATGGCACCGATCGAATCAAGGAGTTGAAGGAACAGCTTGCAAGAACTGTTGGAGAACGGCTTTATTAGGCCCGTGTTTCACCTTGGGCGCACCGGTGTTATTTGTTAAGAAGAAAGATGGTAGTATGAGGTTGTGTATTGACTACCGTGAAATGAACCGTATCACTATCCGTAACTGCTATCCCCTTCCACGCATCGACGACTTGTTTGATCAATTGCAAGGTGCAAAATTCTTCTCTAAGATCGATTTGAGGTCTGGTTATCATCAATTACGTGTGAAGGAGCAAGATGTTCCTAAGACCGCGTTTCGTACTCGCTATGGCCATTATGAGTTCTTGGTTATGCCGTTTGGTTTGACTAATGCACCTGCAGTTTTCATGGATTTTATGAACCGTGTCTTCCATGAGTACCTCGATAAATTTGTAATCGTCTTCATCGATGACATCCTTGTGTATTCTAAGAGTGAGGCTGAGCATGAGCAACATCTTCGTATCGTATTAGAGACTCTTCGGCAGCAGAAGTTGTATGCAAAATTTTCTAAGTGTGAATTCTGGCTGAGCCAAGTTGCTTTTCTTGGTCACGTTGTGTCTGCTGATGGTATCAAGATGGACACATCTAAAGTCGAGGCTATCACAAAATGGCCGAGACCTACTACCGTGACGGAAGTGAGAAGTTTCCTGGGCCTTGTTGGCTATTACCGTCGTTTTGTTGAGGGTTTCTCTCGATTGGTGTTACTTTTGACGCAATTGATGAGGAAAGGGGAAAAGTTTGAATGGACGGAGGAGCATGAAAAGAGTTTCGAGGAGTTGAAACGTAGATTGGTTCTGCTACCGCTTTGACACTTCCATCGGGTTCCGAGGTTTTCGATTTATAGTGACGCCAAAGAAAGGGTTGGGTTGTGTATTGATGCGGCATGATGGTGGTGATTTCCTATGCTTCGAGGCAATTGAAATCGTGATGAGAGAACTATCCACGCATGATTTAGAGTTGGTCATGTGGTTTTGCCTTAAAGATTTGGAGGCATTACTTGTACGGTGAGTCGTGATATCTTTACCCACCACAAAAGTTTAAAGTATATATTCACACAAAAGGAGCTCAATATGAGACAATGGAGATGGCTGAGCTTTAAGGATTATGACACTAACATCCAAAGATCACCCGGTAAGGCTAATGTGGTTGCGATGCACTAAGTCGAAAGTCGGGTATGATTGCTAGTTTGGAGATTGAACCCGTGGTTCTTCACGATCTTGAGTGATGGATGTGGAGTTTTGTTTTCGGGTTATGATGGTTATTAGGCGAGCTCAAGGTTGAGTCCAACCTTATATTATGGATTAAGGAAGCTCGTAGGATGATGGTGAGCTTTGGTCTATAGTTCGTAATATCGAGGCTGCAAGCGCATCGAGTTCAGTGTTGATGGTTTCGGCGTTGTATGGTATGAGGGCCGACTTTGTGTTCCGAATGATCCTGCTTTACGTGAAACTGTTTTGTCGGAGGCTCATAGTTCCCCTTTCACTATTCATCCTGGTTCTACCAAGATGTATCGGGATCTTAAGCAACATTTCTGGTGGAATGGCATGAAACAGGATGTGGCTTTGTATGTTTCTAAGTGTATGACATGTCAGCAGGTCAAGATAGAGCATCAGCGGGCTAGTGGTCTACTTCAGCCATTGGAGATTCCTACTTGGAAGTGGGAAGAGATCTCTATGGATTTTGTCACCGGTTTGCCTCTCACTCGTAAAAGACATGATGCGATTTGGGTGGTCGTTGATCGGCTAACCAAGTCTGCTCATTTCTTACCCATTCGTATGACTGATCGTGTTTGTAGATTGGCAGAGATTTTTCAGCAAGAAATTGTTCGACTTCATGGTACCCCAACAGCGATCGTGTCAGATAGAGATCCTCGTTTCACGTCTCGTTTTTGGAAAAGTTTGCATAAGGCTTGGGGTACTCGTCTTAAGCTCAAGACGGCGTTTCATCCTCGACGGATGGTCACGGGAGAGACCATCCGGACATTGGAGGACATGTTATGGCATGTGCTTTAGAGTGGACCGGAGTTGGGATGAGTATTTATGCTTGGTGGAGTTTGCCTACAACAATAGTTGGCATGCTAGCATCAAGGCGGCACCTTATGAACTGTTATATGGGAGGAAATGTAGAGCACCTATTTGTTGGGACGAAGTAGGGGAGCGGTTGATTGAAGGGCCTGAGATTATTGAGGTCACTAATGAGAAGGTGGCAGTCGCTAGGGAGAAGTTGAAGGAGGCTCGTTCGCGGCAAAAGAGTTATGCAGATAAACATCGTCGTGATTTGGAGTTTCAGATTGGTGATCGGGTATTTCTGAAAGTATCGCCTTTTCGGGGTGTGAAACGTTTTGGAATCAAGGGCAAGCTCAGTCCTCGATTCATCGGACCTTTCGAGATTCTGGATCGTATTGGGAGGTTTCCTACCGCTTAGCTCTACCTCCTCGCTATCTCATGTTCATGACGTGTTTCATGTATCTCGCTGCGGGATACACTTACCATCCGTTACACGTGGTTTCCTATCCTTTGGATCGATTCACCGATATATCTCTTTCGGAGGAACCCGGCTATTTTAGATCGACGAGATCGAATCACGAGAACCAAAGTAATTCCGTTTGTTAAGATTCTTTGGAAGAATCACCCGGCGTGAAGCTACAGGGAGACCGAGGAATCTATACGAGCTAGTTATCCACATTTCTTTTCATCATCGGGTATGTCTTCGCTTATTGCTTCCTTTTCAATTTTCTAGGACGAAAATTTTCTTTTTAGAGGAAGAGTTGTAAAACCCTAAAATCTAAATCATGAAATGACAATTTGCCCTCCAATTTAAAAAATTATACAAACCCGGGAAACACTTCAACATCGTTTAACAAATTATCTCATTAATAATATATGCACATTATGAAGAAATAAACTTATGATATAAATTAAAAGACACATGAATGATTAAGTCTAAGTAACAATTAAAAGTATCATTATGTACACATATTAATTTGGACTACAAAGAGGACTAAGTACATGATTTGGAGATAAGAATGGAAGTTACAATTTTGGTCTTCTCCCCCCTATGACCGGCCCTCTTTACTCCTCCCATTAATTCTCAATCAATTTTATTTAAGTCTCATTAACCATTTACTCTTCATTTCAAAAATACCAAGAAACCCTAAAACTAATTCCTCTCATCCAAAGTGGCGGCTATCACTTTTATTCCATCATCTCCATCCGAATTTCTTGCAAACAAAAGGTTCTAGGGAGGCTCGTGATAGTGTATGATCGATTGGTGTACGTGGGGATTGTGTTTGGTTCGAAAAGGAGCTTGTACGTGGGGTTTGTTATTGTGTACGTGGGGTGTGTTTGGCCAAAGAGGTTTGGTTGTGATCGTGTTGCTTTGATTCGTGTTTCTTTGTCACGTGTACACTACGAGGGTAACATATCATCATCTCTTGTATCTTCCTTTTGTTTCTCATTTCATACGTGGCCTTGGAGGTGTGTTCTAGGGCTTGTTTTTGTCGAATATATCACATAAAATCATGATTCCTTGTCACATAAAATGATAACACAAGAGTATACTTAAAACCTTGATTATTAATCTTTATAAATCGTATGATGTATGACATGAATAAGAATACAAACTGAAATTAGTGTTTATGTATGTCGACTTATATATATGTTAATAAAGGGTTTAATGTGCTTGAGAAACTATACGTATATGTATGTGATAACGGATTTGATAACGAATGATTTAAGGGTTTGTTTTGATTTGAATAAGGCGCATAAACTAATTTTTGGGAAGGATGTTTGAATGGAAATGTTATCATATAATGAGTCTTATAATCTTGTAATAATCGAGCTAAAATGGTTTAGAAACGAATACGTGATCATAACCTAAAACTAGGGTTTGTAATTACTTGATTTAATAAAGTTAAGGGTTGTTTTGTAAATTATGAAACTTGATGGATTAACTTGTTAATATAGTAAATAAATGGATTTAATGAGTAAAATGAGTAAACTTGCTATATTTACACTTTTAACCCTATACTTTACATTATTGACATTTTAAACCTAAACTTTTGTAACTTGTCATAAATGATCCTTAAATCATATTAATACTTATTTTCATTATTTAACTATAGATAAGTGACTAAGTTGCTAAGTATGGAAACACTCGCTAAATATGGAAACCCGCTAATTATGGAAAGTTACTAAAAATAGAAACTCGCTAAAATAGAAAGTTTCCTAAAATAGTAAGTTACTTAAATGGAAAGATTACTAAACGGAAACTTGCTAAAATGGAAAGTCGCCTTAAACGAGTGTTTCGATTCTTATAAAACGTTATTTAATTCATATAGGTTAAGGCTGGATTGATCTTCTTTCTTGATTTTACTTTCATTGTGATTTGCTTCGAATAAGGTACAGATATTCTGACCTTATCTCTTAAGGTTTCTCGTGATTCTTATACATCTTTCGATATTAGCTTGATCTGTTACGTTGTACTCTAAGCCTAATGATTAGGGCTTCCTTATGACTTTGCTATGCTCCCTCTTATATGAACCTTTGATATGAAACTCCGATATGAAACTATGATATGAAACTTTGATATGAAACTCCGATATGAAACTATGATATGAAACTTTGATATGAAATTTGATATGAACCCTTATGATATGTATATGCTTTGACCCTTCAGTCTGATACCCGAGCCAAAATATGTTTCCTAGTCAGGAAGGTAACCTGACCGTGTCATTGATGCACCAATGGCATGAATTTAGTATGGTTGAGTGATGTTCCACAGTCCCCATTTTGATATGATTATGAGCTCACTATATGTATATGATTTGGCCATTATGTTCGGGGCGTATGGATGCATCCTAGATTTGATATGTTTCGAGGATTTAACTGATTGGAGCTTTGTCCGTGAATGACGCGGGTGCAATCCGCGTCTTCACATTCAGGGAGTTGATCACTCCATGGTTACTTGAGGTCTTCCTCTTATAGATGGTATTTCGAGGTCACCCTGGATACAACCGATATGATATGATATGATATGTGTTTGATATGATATGGGCTCGTGGTTGAGGACCCACCTTTCATTTCTATTTCTATTCGTTATCCTTTGTTATGCCTTATGATATTCCCATTTGCGTTATGATTATGCTACCTTCTACTTACCCTTCGATTATTCGCTTGTTATATATATATTCACCGGCTTTTAAGCTCACCGCTTTCCATGCGGCGGTAATTAAGCTAGATCTCGGGATTCTTAGCTATGGGTTTGAGTGATGAGCGGATATGCGGACTTATGGCTTTAGTCATCTTAGTTTCTACTTCATTATGTTGACATTCATTAGACTCAGATTATGTTATTTATGTCTTGGATTATTCCTTTGATTTCCTTTGAACTTATGTAACGTTTAAGCCGTGTTGGCTGGTTTTTCCTTTGGTTATTTTAATTAAGACTTCCGCTGCTTTGTTATGTTCATTATGTATGCTTTGATATGACACAATTTTGTAATACTTCTACCCTTAGCGGGTTGGGGTGTTACATAACCATAGCATTACCAGTGGAAACAGTAGAACCAGCAGTGGCAAAATCATCATCACAGTCATCTTCAGAATCATCACTATCGACCTAGGTTGACAACAATGGCAAGCTGCTAGAGCTTGTACCAAGCTTCCCCGCCTTCTTCAATCTTTGTTCAATGAGTTTGAAGTTGTTGTAAAGATCATTGAGCTTCATAGTTTCAATCTGGTTTATTTTCCCGCATCAGTAACATTTGTATGAAACTCGAAGGCAAACTTCTTAGAAACTTCGATTGAGATCTTCCTTATCCACCTCAATTCCAAACACGACCAACTGAGTGACAATCTTCCGAGTTTGGTGAAGATGATGTCAAGTGATTCATTGCTTGAAGCGGAAGTTTTCATAACTTTGCTTCAACAATGTCTTTTGTGTCTTCTTTGTAGCATCATTGCCACCAAACACCGAGCAAATATCTTTAAAAGTTCTTTTGTTGTATGGAATTTCTTTAAAGCAATGATCCAGTCTATAGGAAGAGTCATTAGTAACAAACTTCCGCCTTCGTGTCATTCTTCTTCTTTGCTCTTTCTTCATTAGTTTACGTGCAAGAATCATTACAACTTCGTGTCACCAACTTTCTCGCCTCTTCTTAGACCGGAAGGAATTACCATTTAAAATGATCTCATATAGTGCATAGTCTTGTATGAGAAAGTATTGCTCAATCAATATTCTCCACATCTCAAACTCATTAAGTTTAAGCTTAGGAAGCCTTGGAGCAGAGTTGGACTGGTTATTTTCCATCTCCATTGATTTGAGTGAGTAGGTTAAGCTTATTCCTTGGATCTTCTAAATCAAAATATCAGAACCTCGCTATGATACCACTTGTTAGAATCGATGCTCGAGGTTGTTTAGACCTTATCTAGGATTATCAATAAGCACAAATAACAATGAACAATAATATGTATGCACAGCGGAATAAATAACTTTCATTGTTATTATATCAAGGTTTCGCGATCATCATGTGTTCTACAAAACACATCCACAACCCCAATCCTAGACGATCAACTCTAAGACGGTTATACAACAGGGATCAATGATACTTGAGGCTGTAAAACTACGAGTCGACTTTATCAAAACCCTAGGCACCCCATGCCTGGGATTTCCCACACACACACACTTTGGTGTTTTACATCTTGACACACACCAAAACCAATTCCCTGTATCTCTTTATATAATAAAGATACTAGGGTTACAAATGACTACAAAGGACTAGATAATAAATACTTCCTTGACAAGTAGGTCCCTTGTCTTTCTTTGTCTTCAACAGTCCTTCATCTTTCATCTATTTTGTCTTATTAACTTAAATATAATTCCCAACAAGTGTTGTGTCGGAAATTCTTAAGTAGGATGATTTGGAATATCCTTATTTAAATGGACTGGGAAGCCTTTTCATTTAAATAAAGAAATTGTAAATCGCCGAACCATAAGTTTATAATTTCTTACTTACATAGATTGGGACGCTTCTTTATGTAAGTAATGAATTATAAATGAGTGGGCTTATTTGTATCCGATATAACATGAGTATGAACTCGAACTCGAGAATCACTTGTATACTTTGAAAAGATCTAGAAAACACGATAGTGTTTTACCACTCAACAAAAATCTTAAGACCTCATTCGAACAACCTAATTTCATTCTTAAGTTATCACTTTGTCATATAAATCCTTACAAACATGAACCATTTGTTGAGCTAACAAAATTGGTTAAAGTCAATTGATACCGACCGATAGAATCAGATGTTTCAAGAACATAATTGAAACCCGACCTGATAGAATCAGATGTTTCAAGAACATAATTGAAACCCGGCCTGATAGAATCAGATGTTTCAAGAACATAATTGAAACCCGACTTGATAGAATAAGATGTTTCAAGAACATAATTGAAACCCGACCTGATAGAATCAGATGTTTCAAAAACATAATTGAAACCCAACCTGATAGAATCAGATGTTTCAAGAACATAATTGAAACCCGACCTGATAGAATCAGATGTTTCAAGAACAAAATTCGGTTGCCACATATTTGATAATGCACGCGTCGCATAAGTCAAAGTATTCCATATTGTTGAGCTAAAGGACCTGTTACACTCTTGAGCGAATGGACTTAGTTCAGTCTCGAACTAACAAACTGGGTACGATATACCATCATCCATCACATAAGCTCTCCCACGAGTTTCTCTTATTGGTTGGCCATTATTTGGGAACATTATTTCTCGAAATGTCCTCACTTTATTTGAATTGTTCATCCAGTGTGAGTGATCAAACGAAGTTACGTTCTCTTGAATACTGAGTAGAAGTTCTCAGATGAACTTTTCCTATAACTTCTCATTGGTTGAGACCATCACTGGGCACACTATTGCCAATTCTTGAAAGCGACGAATATAAGTTGTGATATCAACACCACCGATGCCAGGAAGCTTCACCTTCATTTCTTGCACCTCATTCCGAGGGCATACTTTTGAATTATAACTACTTCAATTTAGTGCAAGCAATCTTTCGAATATTCTCAAAACTAATAGATTAAGCAACAAAATTTTACCCTGTCAAAGCAATGTCTAGAAGCATGCTTGCGGCATATTTGACTTTGCAATCTTTAGCACAATTGCTAATTAGAATTTCTGAGCTTGCCGCTCACGAAATCCTTGTAAGGAATCTAGTACAACGTTTACTTCCTGGCCCCACAATTTTAGGCCACACATTATCACCAGAAAGGTTACACAGATGTAATCGTTAACTTTCAAAATTTCACGCTAGGATTAAGGTTTTGTTGAAATCCTCATTGCGATAAGGTATGATTCGTTTGCAAAAACTAGAAAAGCTAAACTTAAGATATATTGGACTTTATACGATATTAGCAAGAATTGGCCTGATAGCTTACAGACTTGAGCTACCACTCGGACTTAGCAGTGTACATGCCGCCCTTCGTGTGTGCATTCTGAAGAAGTGTCATACTGATGAGACACTCACTATTTATCCGGAAGAGATCCGTTGATTAGCGTTTGAACTTTATCGGGAATCTACTAAGATCACGAATCGAGAGGTCAAATGACTTAAGCAAAGTCGCATTCATATTCTCGTGGTTCGATGGAACTCTATAAGAGGTCCTGAATTCACGTAGGAACGTGAAGATGAACTCAAATATACCGTTAGTAGATAACACTCACTGAACTTCGTGACAAAGTTCCATTACAGAAGTACCCTCACCTCTTCTCGAGAACATCATTAGCTCATAACACAAACTAAATCATGAGGACATGATTCCAGAATCGTGGAGGTCAGAGTAACTCGTAATTTTCATAAGGCAAAATGACTATTTTGCCCTTGACTTTGACTTTTGACTATTTGACTTTTCTCGTAACGTAAAAGCAAATCTCAGAATCGGTAGTAACCGGTAATTTCCCAAGTTAAATAATTCACTATGTTTCAATTATTACACTTTGAACACTTTTGTTCACCAATGTTTATATTTAACTATTTAAAGTTATTACTTTATTACGAAAGTTAAATCGTATAAACTTTCCTCGCGGTCAACACAAGACTACGATAAGTCTAAGTGTTCAAAATACTCTAATTTCAAAATTTCACGCTAGGATTAAGGTTTTGTTGAAATCCTCATTGCGATAAGGTATGATTCGTTTGCAGAAACTAGGAAAGCTAAACTTAAGATATATTGGACTTTATACGATATTAGCAAGAATTGGCCTGATAGCTTACAAACTTGAGCTACCACTCGGACTTAGCAGTGTACATGCCGCCCTTCGTGTGTGCATTCTGAAGAAGTGTCATATTGATGAGACACTCACTATTTATCTGGAAGAGATCCAGATTGATTAGCGTTTGAACTTTATCGGGGAATCTACTAAGATCACGAATCGAGAGGTCAAATGACATAAGCAAAGTCGCATTCATATTATCAGGGTTCGATGGAACTCTATAAGAGGTCCTGAATTCACGTAAGAACGTGAAGATGAACTCAAATATACCGTTAGTAGATAACACTCACTGAACTTAAATGAAGTTCCATTATAAATACCTACTTCTCTTCTGGAACATCATTAGCTCATAACACAAACTAAATCATGAGGACATGATTCCGAGAGCGGTGGAGGTCAGAGAACTCAGAATTTTCATAAGGCAAAATGAATATTTTTCCTTTGACTTTAACTTTTGACTATTTGACTTTTATCAGTAACGTAAAAGCAAATATTATAACCTGTAATTTCCCAAGTTAAATAATTTACTATGTTTGAATTATTACACTTTGAACACTTTTGTTCACCAATGTTTATATTTAACTATTTAAAGTTATTACTTTATTACGAAAGTTAAATCGTATAAACTTTCCTCGCGGTCAACACAAGACTACGATCAATCTAGGTGTTCAAAATACTCTACTTTCACCAATAGTCATATTTTATATGAACTATTAGCACTATTTATTTTTACGTAAATATTTCACTCTTTACGTAATACACGTGCTCAAACCTACGTTATTAGGTTTTAACAACATAGACGCACCCAAATAGACTTATCACACCTTTAATATACTTACTTGGAGTATATTGATAAGTTATGATATTTTTATAAGTACTATATTTTTACGTTACCCAATTTTAAGTTTCGTGACTTAAGGGCTTAATGTTAGTAATTACCGAGACCAAACTACACCTCATAAACCAAGACTTATTACAAAAATAATGCACATTCACCACCTCAAGCATGAGGTGTGCGTGAATAAGCCATCACAAGGGACACATGGCTTTGTGATTAGTAACTTGGTCATGCAAAGTTACCATATATCCTTTCTTTAGATCATTCTTCACATGAAAGATAAGATCAAATCCTCTCATTCTTGTTTCCTTCTTTCCTTTGCCGTACATCTCTAGCCACCACAACACCACCATAGCTTAATCTTATACTTCAAGTTGTACAAGAAAGTTAAAGGTGTTGATGAGCTCTACCTAGTCCAAGTGGTGATTTATTGATTTAAAGCTTGACACAAGACTTATACAAGGTGTTTAGGGGCTGAGTTAGAAAGGATTAATACAAGTCTTACATAAGGTTAAAGTAAGCTTGGGTTAAATATTTAAGAAGGGTTGAAGATTTGAAGTGGTTAGAGTTGAATTGTTCTTGTGGTACTAGTAACTTTTCATCCTATCCTTTGTAAGATTCATGTTTATTTTGATATTCATTCAATATGGTTGTAATAATTTATATTCATTGGATGTAATTTGATATAAGTAGTATATGTAATATGGCTTGATTGATGTTGTACATGAGGTTGTGATCATGAAAATAAGCTAAAACAAGCCTTATGTGGGTTTTATGAGTTTGAATTCTGCAATAGTCCCAAAGATTGATTAAACTGATTATCTCAGTAAACCATGAGGTTAATTCAATAATATAGGCTTGTAGAGCTATGTCTTACGGTCGTTTATCTGGGTGGCGCACCTCATAACTCATTCCGATGAGTAAATGAGAGCCAAAATGGCAAAACATGTCAAAATTTGCACACCGGATTTCATTTGGAAAAATCCCATGGTTCTATTCATTTCTAGAAGTCGACTCAGTTTTATAAAATGTAGCTAAGACCTAAACTTGAAGTTTGGTGAAAGCCGCACATCAAAACAAGTTGTAGAGCTCAACTTATGGTTGTTTTGGCAGGACTGAATGTGCAACCAAACTTTCTGCAATAAAATATAAGTATATACTTGTAATTAGACTATTGATATAGGTAAACTTTGAACATTGGACTTGATTAAGCTTAAGAAGCTTTTAGAGAATATGAAAATATGAATTTGTGCTCTTGAATCACATAAAAAGGACTTGTGGTTAAAAAGTTATGGCCAAATGAAGATGACTAGAGGTGAATATGTTGTTGGAACAAAAAGTTGCTGATACAATTTTAAAACGAGGTTTTGACCCTTTTCTGGTCTGAATCAACAAAAGTGTAAAGCACGAAAGTTGCTCATAATGACTTTTTCTACAACAACTCGGGTGCACATAAGCAGAAAGTGAACAGAAAATGCTAAAAACTACAAAAACTAAACTGACCTGTTGTTGACTAGAAAACAACTTTAGTGAGAAACTTTAAGTGGTATATTGATCATTTAAGGCTAATATAAAACCAAGATTAAGTCAAGATTGTTGTATTGAGGTTGTTTAACTTAGACACATCCTTAATATGGTCTTGATTATAATTGTTTAACCATAACTTAGCCGCACGGCTAGTTTGGGCTTGATAATCCAGAAATTGTTTCAAAAACTTGTTTATTAGATTGGACTTTGCTAGACTTTGACAAACTAAGAAAATAACCATATGTCATGTTAAACTACTTCAAGACACACAACTTATATCATCATATCGTCACACAAGTCAATCAATAGTCTTTGACGAAACACGACACATGTTTTATATAACATTTGTCTCGTCAAATACTTCACTTATAAATGACAAGTACAACAATAGTAAGGAATTTCATTATCATAAGAGGCCTCTTCGAGGTGTCGTATCGACGAGTTATGGATTTACGACTTAAAGTGTCGTGGCTCCTCATACGTTCACTACACGACCTCTTGATTTTGATAGCCCAAACGATGGTATGAGGTTATTTATAAAAGGGCTATAAGCCAAATAACACTTAAGGGATACATCAAATTAAGATTCATGTACACCATCATATTGAAAGCCAACAAACTACATATACTTGTACACTTATATCATATACTCTACTAAAACGCGAATACTATGCTTTCGTAGGTAATCGTGAAAGATCGTGATCTTGCCATACTCTATTGTTGACATACATTATATCGTTACACTCTGCTGCCGGTCACTAAGTGAGTTTCATAGCCCCAGCTTTTGTTTAATTGTTTTATAAACTTTTTGGAGGAGATATATGCTACTGCTTTTACTACATGCTAAAATGCTTTATTATGGAAAATTTCTTGCAAACTGAATGCCTTGATTGTATTATTGCATGCCTAAGTTGTTTTTGCCAAAACTCCCCAACATCATGGACCACTAATCACTGGGAGTGAGGGCAAATATTGTGGATAGGCCTATCGGGATTGACGAATCCCGTTTGTGTTAGCCGGATCGGTAACCAAACGCACTTTATTTGAATTATCTAGGTATAGGGCAAAATACCTACCCGGGGCAAGTTATTTAATATATATATCGTCCGGTGATATATATACAACAGTCAGTCGTGAGTGCCATGAGCTTAATGCAATAATAACTATCAAGAAGATAATTGTACACATTGCAATTATACTACAAACTATATTGTCCACTATTGTTTTCAAACCTATGCGGTTTCTATCGCTTGTATTGATCGTTTAGCAATCAAACGCACTATGGCGTGATAACAACGTAGCCCACTACTTTCATAAACTTGATATCTTGTGATCAATCGCTTTTGCTTACAAACCTATGAACTCACTCAACCTTTGTGTTGACACTTTTAGCATGTTTATCTCAGGTTCGAAAGAAATTAGCTGGCATGGCATGTGAAGGCGCACGGAAAATATTTTGAATACAATGCATATATTATCATTCGAAAAACTTTACAACTTTTATGTTGTACTTTTTATGATTGTACAAACTTGTGGGACCTCTCTTTGTAAACTCTAATATTTTAATCGAATGATAATTTATTTCAAAACGTCTCATTTATAGTCGTTTTCTGTAACTTGTTCTATGAACTATGAAGTAATACCCCAGTGACACAATCTTCCGCTCCGATAATTTTGGGGGTGTTACATAATATTTCAGAATAAAATAATCTTGGACCCCACACGAAGTTACCTAGATACGGCGTATCCAGTAAACTGATATGCCGTATCGATGCCGTTTCCAGAAAGTATAAATACAAGAACGAAAAGCCTCATTCAAAGCACACACATAATACCACATAATGCGACGACCAAACCACACAAGACACAACCAGAAGAAGAATTCATAGGCATAAGGAGGTCCTGCTAGCGCTTTAATTCATAAGTAGATTTCGCTTTATTTGTATTAGTACTCTTTAATCCATCAGGATTGCGTGCCTTGTCTCCAATGTTTGACTCGCATTTAATCTGCTTTCCCATCAATTATAAGTGTATTTGATGTTTATTTGGATGTTCATGCGTTTGTTTTGATTACTTACATAGTTTAGCGTGGCTTGTTTGCACGCCTCCCACAATTATGTCATTAATTGCACAATTAATGTAAGCCCTAACGAGATAAATAATACATAAACTTAGTAATCATTAAGGTGGTCTTAATGCAGGTTTAATTAATCGTGACATGATTAGTTTGTTGAAAGACTTAAAGAAAGAATCTAGAGATCTAGGTGCGCCTAGGCTTAGGAATGATATACACAAACACGTGAACAACCAACGAGAAAGACCAGATTAGTACTCATCATATACAACTAAGAAACTAAGCGAATAAAAATTTACTTTACTATCGGCAAAGCCTCTTATCTACTATCTGTATTCTTATATGTGTACGTGTGTGTCTATCGCCTTATTTAGTTTTACTTAATCTAAATATCGTACCAGTCTTTCAGTCGAAAACCCCTCTAGCTAGATTATGTTTAATTAGACTAACTTTAGATTTAAAATACTGATAGATATTTAAGTGTTAACGTTTCACTCTTAGTGATCGACACTCTACTTACCAACTAGACTACACTGATCGGGTATACTGCTTGTTAGTGTTTGTTATAGGTTAAGTGGGCTAAATATAAATTTAAAACTTGAATTCACATAAAGATCTATACACAACGGAACACATCAATATAGATGAATCATGAATGATTAATGAGACAAATAAACAATTTGCATGAGTTATTTGATTATTTTGAGATAAAAAGAGGAGTGAGACTCATAATATACTTTTAAACAAAGGAGGAATGAAATTTGGCTAAAATATTGTTATTATAGTCATAATTACAAAATATGTTATTCACAATGAAAATATTTCGTGATTGCCATTTCAAGGTTAACGTTTTTTATTGAGATAATACCATGCACTAGCGCTATCGGCTACAAAATATATGTAATTTTTGTTTTTTCAACGACAAAAACTGCGAGTTTGTACTTAGAGGTAAAACATTAAAGGTTTAAAACTTTAAATGAAATATAAAAAACTGACACTGTAAACTTACGTCGTGTGTCTTAGAGTCGACAAATCATAAAAAAAAAAGAATATATCTTAAACTTTTTTAGTTAACGCTGGTTTATGAACATGTAGCCGAACAATCTACGAGAGTTTGAAACCAACGGACGTATAAACTCAAACTGAGTATCTAAATATCAATGGACTAAAAGTGTACAGAATCATTACTTCAGGTACCATGTCTACAACAAACACAAACTCTTATGAGCGGGAAATTCCAATCTATTAAATCGACCAATTTACCCCCAAATTTTCAGAAACACACACACAAACGTGATATGAGTCTATAGATTCCCCTAAGGAAATGGTATAGAAACTAGAGTAAAAGATGAATTCTTAATGAATCAAGAATAAGAATTGGACCTTAGAACTCCATTGATGATAAAAACAATCATAAAGTTTAGAAAGATTACAGGAGAAATGAGTTTACAAAAGCTAACTAAATGAAATGACAAAAGGTATATAAAGTGGTTGGCTTGGCTTAGGCGGGAGAAGTCATTGGAGAAACACGCAGCACTCACGTGTCTAGTATTTAAACTAGGCACGTGCACTCACGTGCCAAACGGCTAATTCCTACTTAAGCTCATATCAATCCACCTCCTTAAAATGATACTTGACCTCAAGTATCAAGTCGAAATGAGGGAACATCTGCATCGGGTCTTCCATTCACTCCAATGTAGCATCAAGAACAACAATACCATTGACCCACCGCACAAGCACAAGCACAAGCACAAGCACATAAACATCAACTTTATCGCCCTCCTTTACATCCTTCTTTGTAGAATCATTTGCGATCCAATCTGCACTCAACCCAAAGATACTCACGCAAAGAAAAGCACCCATTTCAAGAATTTCACCTTTCCATTTCCTCAATTTGGACTCATAGACAACAAAAAGAATTTTAGCAATCTCTAGCAATCTGCGATTTATAAGCAACTTTACCAACTTTAACGATCACTTTCAATGGACCATAGACTTTGGCGTAAAACTTGTTCGATGACTTTGCCTCACACTAATTTGCATGTATGGTCGCAACTTTAGGTCGACCAAATCACCCACATCATACTTTATGTCTAACTCAGAAACCTTCCTTCGATCACCTTTTAGCACGTCCGAGCCACTTTATGAATAATTTGTGCATATCTTCATTCCGAACATTAGCCACACATGACTCTTTCCTTCTTTCCATTGGTTCCAAATAGCATCTCAACAATGCCATTTGACCATCGAATCACAACATACACAAAGAACCTTATTGCCCTTCTTTGCATTTTTCTTTCTACAACATTGTTGTTCCACATCCATCAAAACAACTTTGTCACATATAGTCACTTCACTACCGCACTTCAACCTTCTTCCTTTTTCCTCCTTGGCCATCTCCAAATGTCAAATTTCCCCTTTCTAAGCTTAACTTTGCATTGTGTGCCACCTATTTTCTTCCTCGTAGGCCATTTCCACATGTCAAACTTCCAAAGTCTTCTCTTAAATTTTAAGTTAACATGACTTGCCTTTTTCCTATTAGGCCATTCCCACATGCCAAACTCAAACATCCCATGACCAAAACTAACTACTGAACCATTCCTAATTCGACTATTCACATGTATAAAGTGTTTAGTCACCTGCGCCACACCTTTCTTCTGCTTCTTTTGTTGATTCACTAAATCATCATCATCATGAATACTTTCTAAAATCTTTCGAACATCTAAATCATAAGTAGAAACATCACAACCTTTTTTCTCATCAATAAACACAATACAAGGTGCTTTTGACTTCCAACGGATCTTTTGTTCAACTCCAAACGACTTCACTATATCCAAAGGACAATGATCAACAAATACCACTTGGCCTGTTATTTCAGAATCATCAAACTGACCTTTATCTGTTGCATCAATGTCCACAACATCAAGACTAAACATGTCTGGCTCTTCTATGTTAACTTCACCTTCAGTCATAGGACTCATACCACTTTTTCGAAACTCGCTTCGCTATCGGTTCAGCACTCGTGCGACGGAATAGATCCAACCTCATCGGAAGAGTCTTTGATCGCACCTCGACTCTCTCGTTATCCGTGTTTTCAAGATCACTTCCTTACGGACTCTTTTCAAATTCGACTACTTTTGGGTTTTGACCGTTGCTAGATGGTTTTCTTCCATTACCAAGTTCGCATTAGTGTCCCTATCTCTCTCATCAAGTTCAACACACCATCATATGCATTCACAATCCCAGTCTTAGAAACTCCCTTTATACTCGAATTGGTCCTCATACCATCAACACCATAACCCAAATTACCTAAACATATGATTTCGTAGGCCTCCTTAACCAAATTGTCTTCTTTATCTTCTTGAAGCACTTGAACATAAGCCTTTGTCTTTTCAATTTCGATGGTCATTATCACTGAAGTAGCACCATTACTCACATTTTCTGTCCTTAAATCTTTGATGGTATTTCTCTCCGAATTATGGTTTAAGAACTTGCTTGTATCATCACTTGATTGAAACAATGAAGGAACATTACTTACAATGCCATCTTTTATCTTACTTCCATTAATGATTCCACTTCCCTCACAACGACTATCAAAAGCCACCCAACTCTTGCTATTAATCTTGATATTTTTTGAAATTTCTTCCCCTGTATCACCATCTTTAAAACTATCAAAACTCACCCTACCCATGTGTTTGTCATCCAATTCAACCAACTCCTTTGACTTCATTCCTATACCCTCAACCTTCTCTTCACAAAGTCCATCAAGAACAATAAAATCCATGCATTCACTTTCTTTACCTTCGACATTAACTTTTTCTTTACAACATTCTTCATATCCCACTGACTCAATGCATTCTTTCTCTACTTTTGGATTATCAAACTTTGAAGAATAGGACAACGGTGTATTAGAGTTCCTTTTCATTAAATTGTTAGTTGTTTCTTGAAACTTAGCCAAATGATAAGCATCATGAAGTGTTTTAGGTCGAAAAATAACCCTCTTTTCAATCTCCGGTTGCAACCCCGACATAAAGAGACTAACTAAACACCATTCGCTTAAACCCATTTTCTAGTCCAAGAAATGTGTGCATCGTGATCTGAAATGAAAGCATCATAATATTCACTAACCGATCCTTTTGTGTGATACAATTGATACTTGACATTCCATCGAACACATTGTATGCATCATTTCACCACTACTAATTTTACCATTTCTTCCTTGGTTCTTCCCACTAACTTGTTGCAATTCCCAATTCAAGAATTCTTGATTCTTCGCAACTATCTTGATTCTCGTTCATGTTATCAACCATATTTCTTATACCAAGTAAGTGTGTCAACCAAATTAGAGATCCCATCAAAAGTTCAAAACCCGAATTTTGCGGAAAACTAACTCGCCACCGAAACAACAAACTCCACCTAAAATTAACAACTCACGGGAAAAACAACAAACTCCGGAAAATGAACGACTCGATTCAAACCCAAAAGAATTGATTAAAACTAAAACACAATCAAGAACCTTTTTTTTTTTTTTTTTTGATTGATTAAAGAAAACGAATCGGGCCAAGAAAGTGGCTCTGGATACCAATTGATATGAGTCTATAGATTCCCCTAAGGAAATGGTATAGAAACTAGAGTAAAAGATGAATTCTTAATGAATCAAGAATAAGAATTGGACCTTAGAACTCCATTGATGATAAAAAAACAATCTGTTACAAGTTTAGAAAGATTACAGGGGAGAAATGAGTTTACAAAAGCTAACTAAATGAAATGACAAAAAGGTATATAAAGTGGTTGGCTTGGCTTAGGCGGGAGAAGCTGTTGGTGAGAAACACGTGCACCTCACGTGTCTAGTATTTAAACTAGGCACGTGCACCTCACGTGCCAAACGGCTAATTCCTACTTAAGCTCATATCAAAACGCACACACAAAAACAAAAAAAACACACACACTAGGGTTTCCTTTCATTTAAACAATGAACCAAAATGACCCAGAATCGTCGCCGGAGATTGAAACTCACCGGAATATTCTCCGGCAACGGTGGGAGCTTGCTTCTGTTCTCAATTTCTTCAAGGTAGATTTTTTTTTATTTATTATTTTGATTTAAGGCATATTTATTAAAGGTTTGTTATTTTTGTGTATATTGTGTAGAAAGATCTAGATATATATTTTAAACAGTACATAAGTAGGTTGTGTTTAATGTTTATGTGAACGGATTAGATGTAGAGCTCGAACCGCGTTGCGATTTGATTTGAATATTTGTGAAACCTAGAAATAATGTGTACAGAAAGAGAAAATACATAGATTAATAACCGTCAGTGTTGACGGTTAGAAGAAGTTTATAAGACGCTTAAATGAAGCGCGAAAGATTTTGTGTGGTTGAGCTGTAAGGAAAGAGAGGATATTGACGGATATTTTAACGAAATGAACTGGTTTTTGGTTTAGGAGATGAAAGCGGAAACATGTAGAATAGTAAAGTGCACATTTAATGTGAAGGATGCTGAGTTTTTTGACGTAGATATTTCATTATTTTAGCTGTTTGTTTTGTAAAAAACTTATAAATTAATTGATGTATAAGGTAGCAAAATGTGCCGATGTTTGTGCGTATGAAAGTGAAAATATGTAGATTAGAAAGAAAAAGTTTATAAGCCGGTTAAATGAAACATGATTTTTTTTTTGTGTGGTTGAGGTGTAAGGAAATCGAAGAAATATACGGATATTGTAGCGAAATGAACTAACTTTTGGTTTTTAGGAGATGAAAGTGGAAACGTGTGAATTAGTAACTTTGTTGAAGACTTGACGTTGAGTGTGAAGCGTAATGATTTGACATTGAAGTGTGTATCTAGTGAATTTAGTTAAGTTTACTATAAATTTGAATGATACTAATTAGTGTATATAGTGCATTTAATGTGTAGGATACTGAATTTTTAGATGTAGATATTTCATTATGTCAGTTGTTAATTTTGTAAAAAACTTAGAAATTTTGTGTAAAATAGAGGAAATTGACGGATATTTTAACGTTTTTTAATTTTTAGGAGATGAAAGTGAAAAATGTGTAAAATAGTAAGTGTCTGGACATCGAATGTGAAGCTTAATGATATTGACATCGAAGTGTGTATCTAGTGAATTTTGTTACTAATTAGTGTACGTTGTGCACATTTAAGAGGTAGTTTTTGTAGTATTTAAACTTTCTATGTGTGTATCTATGGTTTTCCAATGAATTTGAAGTTTATGAAATATGCCGAGGCGTGTGATTTTGAGCTAATTGATGTGTGTGGGCCATAATATGATGTTTTTGGACAGGTGTTTGAGCCTGTTATAGAAAGCAATATGAAGGTTTACGCTGAAGAGGTTGAGACAGCACTAATTATACCAAACAAGTGTCTTGCCCAGCTTCATGTATCGCTGTTAAAGGTTCTCTCTTTCTTCTGTGTCGTTTACTACTTTATTACGATGATGAAATTGATTGTCATTTTTGCTATAATGTTTTATTTTCACTATGCTGTTGTGGTTAACGGTGGTATAAGTATTGAAGGAGGTTTAACTTTTTTAAATGTTGAAGCATGTCTTTTTATGCTCGTTAGTAAAAGTATGATGATTGTGTCACTTGTGTGTTTGTTGATTGTGAGATCTTATAGCTATTATTATAAGTTGAAAATCTCATGTAGCTGCTTAGTACATAATTACAGGGTCAGGGTCAGGGGCGTAGCCAGGAATTCTTTTCAGGGGGGGCCAAAAATTTTTAAAAGACACCGGCATGTTAGAAAGGAAACAAAAGATTACGGAGTATAATATATAACTACGTAAAAAGTTTGCAACATATTTGTTCAATGTTCATTCAACGTTTTGGTTGCACACGACGTTCATTTGCATAACCAAAATCATCTAAAAATGAATCTGAACAAAAATTCTTGGCTATAGGACTGAATATGGATTGATGGATGGACGAGGACTAATAGAGATATCTAGCTTGTTGGTGGATCAAATGTTAATATATGATAGTGAATTCGGCTTTGGACTACAACACATATGCTAATTATTAGGGCTCTGTGGGTGGGCCATGGCCCACCTTAGCCTCCACACAGCTACGCCCCTGGTCAGGGTGAACAGTAATGATTATCAAAGTTAACTCTACTGTGATGTTATCTGTTTGTATGAATGTATGTAAACGATTAAATATTGGATCAAATTTTTAATGTTTTGACCGATAAGCTGTAGATATTAATATGGAAGCATAAAAAGAGTTTAATGAACAGGTCTTCTTAATATCAGTGCTTGTATAAATGCACATACGAGAATGGGTATCATGTCAAAAGGAGTCATTTATTAAAAACCTATCACGTAGCATTTGACTAAACATCAAATTCTTCATCTGGGATAGATTGATGAATAATTTTATTGATAACTAATTATTAAAGGGGACTTTGTTAAAGCTCTTTTTGTTATGGTGACTTTTTAAAAACTAAATAATGCTTTGCTCTATGTAATAAGAAAGATAGACACATAGCAATTGGTTATTCATGCTATTGATGCACCCTTGAGTTATTCACCGCTTAAATTTCTGTAAGAGTGTCATCGAATCACCGGTGATTAGGTTGATCCTTTCGCTATACTCCTAGTGTTTGTTTTGGCTTGCTAAGTTTCTTTGTAGGCTGTTTCTACAATTGTTTCTAATTGTTTTATGTGCTAAAAAACCTGGATGAGACTCTTTTTGTACCTTGGATTGCCTACAACGTGGCATATTAAGCGTTTCTTATGTTGGCATTACAGTGATTACTTTTCTAGTTTCTTTGTGTATTTATGTGAAACAGCATCCTCTTGTATGCTTGCATTGTCCCACCTTTTCTTAATTGCACTTGTCTTGTAGTATCTGTTTGTTGTTTCAGCTTAGTGCTTTAGTTAACATTTTATGCTATCATTATTCTACTCAATTAACTTCTATTGTGCTAAAAGTTTGTTGGATAGTATTTTCTGCGTTTCATTCTAATTTTCCCAAAGCAAAACTTTGTTGCTTATGCTAAATTTATGAATTTTCACTGTATTATTCTTCGTAATGCTGAATAGGAATTCCACCTGTAAATAAAAAGCTAAAGGACCCTGATGTTTGGGTTGTGGCACTCTCAAGAAGCTTGTCGACTGGTGGCCATGGGTAGGTTACTTTTTTTTTCCAACCCAGATTGTGTGTCTTTAGTGAAATAACTGTTTGCTATTATGGCTTTCAGGTTGCTGAGGGAGATTTTCCATTAACTGCAGCTAAAGGGTACTTTTATGTTCATTTATGGAAAGCTAAAACACCTGATTTATTTGTACTTTAACTAACAATAAGTTTATTTCTGGTGATATGGGGTTACACAGGCGGAGATGGCAACATACAAAGAACTTGATCCCACAATTAGTCTTGTAATTCTAAAAGCGCTCTGTGAGATCCGAGCTGATGTACTTTTTCCAGCTCTTCTATATAGCAGTCTGATGATTTTATTTTCTCATATATTGGTATTTTCTTACATTTTTGAGCTGACGGATTAATAAAGGGTTCACCATTTATAGAAACTTTTATCAATGAGTATTTTCTTACATTTTGAGCTGACGATTAATTTTGGTTTAGTCACATTAAATTTTCCCCATTTTGGAATTGCTATCATATTTTTTGGCATGGGTAGTCTTGTCTACTTAACAAGGCTGTCATAAATATCTTTTTAAGGTGAAAGATCTAATTTTAAGCTTCTGGTATCTTATGATGTGAAAAAGAAAATGAATATGTCATATGCAACTATAGTATGTTTAGTCTTGGGCTACTTTTTACCTCATTATAGAGAAAAATGTCTGATTTTTGTTTTATGCAAGTCCTATCTGATTAAGTATTGTGAGACTGTTGTCAAATTTCAGAAAAGTGAACTAGTATATGTTAATTTTCCTAAACTTCTTTTGTGTCCATGATGTAACTATTTTTTGTTTCTCATGAAATATGTCGTGTTTATCATGGCAGCAAAATGATGTGGTGTCATACATTAATGATGGGGTGAAAAATAAGGACGAGCTTTCTACTTTCAGGAAAATTAACATCGGGGAAGATGGAAAAGGGACTTCATATTGGTAAATATTAAATCTACTGTTGGTGTGATATCAGTTATAAACATGATTGAAATGAATAACTCATATTTGTGTTGGTCTCTGGACAGGTTGGATGGAAATGACACTTTTGGTCTTAGATTGTATAAGGAAGTAAATACTTATAAAGGAAAGGGAACACAATCAACTATCAGCTCTCAATGGGAAACACTTGCAACCAACCTAGAGGAGTTTCAGAATGTTGTGGTAAGTCAAATACTCAAATGAGTGACTGTAGTTTATAAATGCTTTTTAGAGGTCGTAGTTCGACACATCTACTTATGAGTGTGTCAATCTTGGTCATATTCTTTTTATCTCCAGCGGGTCAAATGGGTAAAATAAGAAAAGATAGCTCAAAAGGAAACTGGTTAAATGGGTTGAAAGTTGTTCAAATTCTATGTTTAATGCATGAAACCTTTTGATACACGATCCTAACCTATTTGACCCATTACTTGAACCACTCAACTTATTCTTATTGTTGTTGGTAATATCAGGAAGAATACTCTTCTAGTAACTCAAAACTGGAAGTGGCTGTTGGTGCTGCTGTAGAATCTGAAGCCATTCCTATCCTTACTAAACTTCATAAGGTTTGTCACCGAGTGCTTTTTGTTAAATGCACATGATTCAGTAAGAGGTCAGGATGCTGATGTCAGTTTTTGGTGTCTTTACAGAAGAAAGAAAGAGAATTGCAGAGAAAGAGTAATGCAGAGAAGCTTATAAATAATTTCTGCAGATCTGGAATCACTCGTTCTTGCCGTAGTCGCAAACCTATCACTTACACATTTGGTATGAATACTTTTTTTGATGCACCATTGTAATTGATAAATAGTTAAATTATCACATTAAAGTTTTTACTGTTATATGATTACAACAACAACATACCCAATCCTGCCGGGGCTGGGTATGGGGACTGTTATATGATTGATGGTCACTTTTGAGGATTTTTAATGCTTGACTTTAGGTAATTGCGTGATCAGATAATCTAACAGCTCTCTAAATTGTCTAAGTTAATAGTAGAGTTGGGAAAATTTATTACTGAATTATTTGTGATAGAATGAGGGCAGATTCAGTCTAAAGGTTACTTAGAACACATATTTTGGTATAATAATTTACTTATATGGTATATGTGTTTATGAACTTTTAAAATTTAGTTGAGTCTATACTGCAAAATTACATCTCCACGTTCTGTGAACTTCTAGTACAAAATTGCTAAGTTGTTTCTCCATCATTTAGAGTTTTAGACAATCAATTTCCACCAGTATAAAGAAAACTTCATACATGGATACTTAAGCTGGAAGTTGTCTCTTGAAGTTTCATATACTTCAACCGTGACCTCACTAGATTCCAAGTTAATTGTATTTAATTTCTTTGTTTCACCCACTGATTTTTATGTCCTCAAGGTTAATGCTCGATAATATGACCTTTGTAACTGATGATATATCTTCCTTATATTGCAACAAAAACAATTTCTCACTGTTGCTATCCTATTATCACTGTTGCTAAACAATTTGTTATGTTTTCATTACTAAATAACATGATGGATATGCTGAGATGGATACCTTAAGAAATATTCTCAGGCCTCAGCTGTAGTGAGAAAAGCTTTTCTTCGTAAATGTACTGGTTAAAAAGTATTTTATTCATTCATTGTACATTCGTTAGCGCTGTTCCGTTCTGTCTTGCATATACATGGTGCTATGCTAACTAGGGGAAGGGAATAAAGAAATATATAATCCATAATTTGAAGTATCAGTTTGTTGTTTGCAATGTTTCAATTTCAATGAAAAATGTAGTCACGATGCTTGGGTGTTCTTTTCTTTCATTTTTGTTAACGTGACATCGTTTGCAGATGCCTACGACAAAGCTATTACTGAGGCCATCCGAGAAACCAAGTAAGTTGGCATTTATTTCATTTGAAGTTTACTTTAAATTATATTTACCAAATTCTTAATTATGAAATCCCACATAATAATAGATAAATGTACTGCTAAATCAGTACTTCCTCATATATTTCTGATAGGAGGATGAAAACCCAAAACGAACTAAGGAGTGAGAAAAAACAAGCTGTAGCAAATGAGGATCGAGAACAAGATCAACCCACGGATGCTGAGCCCACTGAATCTGACTCTGAGAGCAGCAAGCTTGAAACTGAAGATGTTTCTGAGGCTTCTGCTGAAGAATCAGATGAAAGTGACGAAGAAAACAAAGAAAACACGAATTATATCAGCAAAGAGGGGTCAGTTCCGGAGTTTTAATTACAAAATAGCATTTTAGCAGAACAATTAAGGCATAAAGCATGATTTAAACAAAACAACTTTTTAAATGGTCTGTTGAATATGTCAAATCATCCCACTAATAAGTATTCTACTAAAGCCAGTACTTACGCATTTTTATACTTTCTTTAGGGAGATGAAAACCAGAGGCAAACAAAGAGAGAAAAGAGTAACCTTGGAAAGTGGCGAGACCACTGAATCAGAGCACGAAGATGGGACTGAATCAGAGCAAGAAGACGGGACTGAATCAGAGCAAGAAGATGGTGAGGCAACTGAATCAGACTCTGAGAGCAGCAAGCTTGAAACCAACTATGTCTCCGACTCTGAGAAATCTGGTGAAGAATCAGATGAAAATGATGACGAGAACAAACAAAGCTCAGACAACAGCAGCAAAGAAAATGGCAGCTTTGTTAACAGCACCAAAGAAAGCAAGAAAGTTACTTTAAAAGATGGTCGTTCCATTCAACAGATCAGAAACTTTGGTACTAAAAAGCGATTGAGACAGAGGCCAAACTGCAACACTGCTCTTGAATCCGCCATTGCTCCTGATTCAGAGGATGAGATGTCCTCAGAAAAGTACTGAAAATGGTATGTATAGGGTTTATTTCAAATCCGAAATATATACGGGTTTCAAATGTTTTTATTTTAGTGGAGTATGTAGTATTCAATGGATTGTTGTTAAAGAAGGGTCACCAGTGAGATAGATTGACCAATAGATATACTCAGGCTGATGGTTTCGATCATATTTTGGTGTTGATATTGCCTGTGTAACTGTTACATTGGTGGTTATGTTTTACAGGATGATGTTTGTATCCTGTTTTAGAGTATAATGGAATGGTTTAGTTGAAATGGTTTCTTGTTATAACTAGCTGACGTAGAAGTGTCCAGCCTGATCAAAGTGATTATCTTTAACCCATTAACCCGGTCGGTTGTAGGGGTGTTCATGGGTCGGATAATATCCGAATAAACCGGAAACCGAAACCAAACCGAACCGAAAATAACCGAACTCAGAATCGAACCGAATTGCAAAACCGAACCGAACCGAAATAAAAGTCCGGTTTTAGTTCGGTTATGGTTTTAATCCAAACCAAAAACCGAACCGAAAACCGAAAATAAATAAATATATATACTTTTTATATACTTATATTAAAAAATATATTAAAACTCTTTATAATATTTATATATAATATTTTAAGCTTGAAAATTATTTTTTTCAAAAATATATATAAATAAATGAATAAATTATTAAATTTAGGTAATTCGGTTATTCGGTTCGGTTTTCGGTTATTAGGGTTCGGTTTTCGGTTCGGTTTAGTTAAATTTGAATTGGTTCGGTTCTGGTTATACCCGTAAAAAAAATTAACCGAATAAACCGAATCGAACAAACCGATAATCGAACCGATGAACACCCTAGTCGGTTGCAATTCCCTAATTTCAAAGAGAATGCTTACAACTACCAAATTATCTGAATTGAGCTGTTAGGAGGGTGTGTGAGTTGCATTTTGAGGTTGAATATTTTAAGTCACACATATTATGAAAACATTGTTGCGGGATTGGGTATTGTTGTATAATTCGGTGGCCATTTAAAATATTGTAGTTATTTAGGGTGCGTTTAGTTGGTGGAAAATATTTTTGTTTTTCACAAAATGTTTAGTGGAAAACAAGGAAAATAGAGATCGCGTTCAAATCAATGTTTTCCAACAAAATGTTTTGCAAAACAGAAATCCTCTATTTTCTAATTTAACAAGGAAAATTACAAAACAAATTTTAGTTGTTTTCTATTTTAACCCAGAACCCTCCCTCATTTCTTCAAAATAGAAAATACAAATATCAACTAAACGCGTTTTTTATATTTTCAAGTGTTTTGTGAAGATAAATTTCCCTTCTAAATTTTTACAAAACTAGAGATAGAAAACACAAGAATTGTTTCTCCAACTAAACGCACCCTTAATATTTCATTAGCAGGGTACCCGCGCGATACGGCGGCGGGTACCCTGTGATTGAATTTTCTGGTAATATGATGTTATGCGGCCATACTTATTTTAACAATTAATTTAGAAATAATAATAACGGAGATCTTGTTTAGTTTCTTTTTCGCTTTCAGTCTAGATAGATCTTTGTTGTTACCGTGAGTTGAGGAGTGACCAATGGGTAGCTAAAAAAAAAAAAAAAAAAAATCTTACAAAGTTAAAAATGTTTTTCAATAATGTAACGATTCACTTTTTGTTTTTAGTCGAGTGAGTTATCGGTCGAGGATGAACCTTCGTCAATTTTGGAGCCGACCGACCCGTTCGACCCTCATGCTGCAATGGCGGCGACTTAGGTCGGCAATGATGATCGAATCGGTCGACCGACCATCATGGGCGCCTAATGGCTTTATTTTTAAGTCTTGGCTTAGTAGCTTGATTAGATTGTACATTATGTTTAAATGGTTGTATATTTTGGTGAATGGGTAAATTAAATAGTGTATTAATTGTATATGTTGAATAGTGTTTTTTAGTTTTATTTGTGCTTCAAATAGTTGTAACTTATGCTTTTTTACTTGTTATTGCTTAAAAGTTCTATATTAGGAAATCTTAAAAAACTAATAGAAGGGAATGTACAAGATGCATTATAAGTAGTATAGATAACACAATTTTGATTAAGAAGGTTGATACTTGCTATTTAAAGATGCCGTTGTAGACACACAATCTATATTGTAAACACAATCCGAAACACCTCCTTTAGACATCCACTTTAAAGCAATGTGAGGTTAAAAAGGAGGGTTGTATGTGTTTTGTGGCTTCTGGGTAGGAATGACAACATGGGTTTGAGACCGGGCGGTTATCCTTATTTCCAAACTAAAGGCTTATCAGCAAGCTCAAGTTCTAAAGTCAATAGCTTTACAAGATCAAGCACAAGACAACAAGATCAAAGCAACAGATGTGCGAGACTTAGAGTGTTGAAATGTTGTGGTGTAATGTAGCTTTGTAAATGTTCTAGTCGATTAGTTAGAAGTAGTTCATTCTGTATAAATAGCTCTCATTTCATTTCAGTTTGTAACATTTCATAATAATGAAATTTCACTTTCACATTTCCTCTCAACCTCTCTAAACTTCATTATGGTATCAGAGCCACCACCACAACAAACTGTGGTGTGCAACTGATTCTACCACCAATAACAAACTTTTCCGGTGACAATAACAAACTTTTCCATCGTAACTGTTTTTCCCGCCAAAATCTCACCACCATAATCAACCGCAATCAATACCTCTATCATCACTCTGATCATCATCTTTCATCATAATCCTTCACACACAATCCATTTTGATCATAATTCATCAAAAACCACCATTATTTCTCACCGGAAACCACCACTAAACCACCATACTCTGTTTTTCCTTCATTACTTATGATCACTAAACCACCACTAAACCGCATCCGATTCTTAATACATTCATAACATCATGACTATCTCTGCATCTACTTCACAATCAACAGAATCTCACACACTAACAGATGATCCAAACTCACCACATCATCCTCTCTATCTCCATCCAAATGATCATCCTGGACTGATCTTGATTTCAAAGAAGTTAACAGGATCTGATAACTACAGCACATGGAAAAGATCCATGATGATTGCACTGAATGCAAAGAATAAACTCCAATTGATCAATAAAGAATATCAAGAACTACTTTCTACATCACCACTTAGAGCTCTATGGGACAGGACAAATGATATGGTTATCTCTTGGATCTTGAACACCATTAGTGATCAGATAAGTAACAGTTTGAACTTTGTTAATACTGCTTGTGATCTATGGTATGAACTTCATGAACATTACTCTCAACTTGATGGTCATCGCATCTATCAACTGGTCAATGATATTGTACAGCTGAAACAACAGAATTGCACAAATGAAGTGTACTATCACAAGTTGAAGGGTTTATGGGATGAACATGATACTCTTGAGGCACCATACATCTGTGTATGTCCATGTGATTGTGAAAATGGAAGGATGAATGGTGATAGGGATCAAAGGAAGAGGTTGATACATTTTCTCATGGGGCTAGATGAAAGCTATGCTAATATCAGAGGTCAGATTCTACTTATGCAGCCATTGCCTACAGTTGCTAAAGCATACAGCATGATAAGACAAGAGGAGAAACAAAGAGAGGGCATTCTATCCAAACCAGTCACTTCTGTTGCCTTCTCATCATATTCCAACAGGCACATCAACAATGGTCAATCATCCTACTCTTCAGGGTCAACATCTAGAAACAATAACTTCAATTCAAGGTACACTCCAAGGCCACAAACTGAAAGGAAGAGTAATTTTAGGACTGGTGTGTTTTGTGTAAACTGTGGAAGAGAAGGACATCACAAAGAGGAATGCTACAAGCTAAAAGGATATCCAGTTGGCCATCCACTGCATGGGAAGTACAAGCCACCAGTTGTGAAACATGTGAATGAAATCAAAGGAAAACAATCAACTCAAGAATGGGACAGATTCTAGCTCATCTACTCAATCGCCAGACAATGCAAGCTCAAACAACTCGATGGCACCATCAAGCGGTCTTTGTGAGGATGGATCAACTCAAAATCAACTCAATCAGTCATGTTAATGATGGAACAAGCTCACCGAATCCTCCATATGGTATAATTACATCTATCTCTATTAGAGACATAAGTTTATTGCATCTGTCATGATTAAGTTCAAGGTCGCTTGGGTTGTAGATAGTGGAGCAACCGACCATATTTGCATCACATTAACCATCATGCATAACATTATAACTTGTAATCCACCAATCATAATCACACTACCAAATGGACAACACACACAAGTCACCATCTGTGGATCGGTGAGGATTAATAAAGACATCACACTCACCAATGTTTTCTATGTACCCTCATTTCATACAACCTTCTATCTCATAGCACCTTGACCAAACAAATGCCCATCATCGCTATTTTAACATCTCTATCATGTTACTTTCAGGTCTCAACAAGAGGATTGCTCATGGCAACCTCTCGTGATGGCTTATACATCATCTATCCGACTCACCCACACCTCAACATTCACCTTCTGTCATTCTCAACACCACATCTGATCAAACCAGCTTATGGCACTCAAGAATGGGACATCCTGCTTTTCAGACTCTTAAGAAAATCAAATGTATTTCACATACTTGTAATGATACTTCCATGCTTTGTAATATCTGTCCTTTAGCTAAACAACATGCCTTACCATTTTCTTTAAGTTCTACACATGCTTCACAACCATTTGCTCTCATTCACATTGACCTATGGGGTCCATATAAACACTCAACACTGAATAAATGCACATATTTTATAACCATTGTGGATGATTTTTCAAGAGGAACATGGACCTATTTATTGCCAAGTAAACATCATGCAACCTCTCAAATCAAAGCCTTTCACTCTTATGTACAAAATCGCTTTAATCAAAACATCAAAACCATTAGAAGTGACAATGGCACCAATTCATTAACACACCTTTCTCTGATTTCACTCAACAACATGGCATCACACATCAAACCTCATGTCCCTATACACCTCAACAAAATGCAAGAGTTGAAAGGAAACATAAACAGTTACTTGAAATTGCAAGATCTCTGAGATTCCAAGCAAACTTTCCTATTCATTTTTGGGGACAATGTATTCTCACTGCAACATATCTTTTAAATAGACTTCCTTCCAAACCCCTGAACAACAAAAGTCCTTATGAATGTTTATATGGTACTCCACCATCTCTTGATCATCTCAGGGTCATAGGTTGTCAAACCTATGCTCATCAACACTTCACTGATAAATTTGCAGCAAGAGCAATTCCATCTGTTCTTGTTGGTTACCCACCCACTCAAAAAGGCTATATTCTTTACAACCTTGAAACTCATAAATTTTTCACAAGCAGGAGTGTCACATTCCATGAAACTGTTTTTCCCTTTCATAACTCTCCACATATCACTTCACCAAATCATACTTCTTCACACCCATCATCCACACATACAGCACCAACTCAACCTCCACATTATAACATCTCTACATCTTCTACTTCATTGAATTCCACCCCCACCAATACTTCTGAACCAACCACCTCTTCTACTACTAGCTCACTTCCCACATCCCCTACCATCACTGTACCATCTTCACCTGTTCTCACTGATCCCACAGACACACTCAATTCACCAACTTCAGAACCCCTCTCACCTATTCCACCATCCATCTCTCCTCATTCAGAACCTTTATCATCTTCACCAATCCCAGACAATCCAATTCCATCCAAACAACCTAGAACATCAACCAGGACAACTAAACTTCCCACCAAACTTCAAGATTATCATCTTTCACTTCCCAAGTCTTTAACATCCAACAAACATCATTTCATCAATTTTATTAATTATAACAACATCCATACACCTACAAACAGACATCTCATATGCACAATTAATCATATCATAGAACCTCAGTCTTATACTCAAGCAGCTAAGAACCCAAAGTGGGTAGAGGCCATGAACTTAGAGATCAAGGCCCTAGAGGACAACAACACATGGGAGGTTACTATACTTCCTCCAGGCAAGACTCCCATAGGATCTAAATGGGTCTACAAGATCAAATGCAAGGCAGATGGGACTGTAGAAAGATACAAGGCCAGGTTGGTAGCCAAAGGTTACACTCAAAAGCGGGCATTGACTATCATGAAACCTTTGCACCTGTAGCAAAAATGGTAACAGTTAGAGCACTACTAGCAGTTGCAGTTCAATCTCAATGGCACATTGCTCAACTAGATATCAACAATGCTTTTCTTCATGGTGATCTCACTGAAGATGTGTACATGACCTTACCACCAGGCTATTCAGCTCCCAAACACAGTGTTTGCAAACTTAAAAAGTCTCTCTATGGTCTCAAACAGGCTAACAGACAATGGTTCATCAAGCTCACTACTTTTCTTCTTTCTCTTGGGTTCACACAGAGCTATGCAGATACCTCTTTATTCACCTTCAAGAAAGATCACCTTTTTATATGCCTTCTAATCTATGTTGATGACATCTTGATCACTGGCAACAATACTACTTTTATCACACAAATCAAGGAACAACTTCATCATGAATTCAGTATTAAGGATCTTGGTCATCTTAGTTACTATTTGGGTATTGAATTTCTCAAAAACTCCTCTGGTCTTGTCATGACACGTAGGAAATATGCTCTGAGTTGGTTATCTGGCTGGTCTCGCTAAATGTTAAACCTTCAACTACACCAATTGATCCATTAGTCAAACTAAATCATGATGATGGTGAACTACTTGAAGACTCTAGTCTCTGAAACTCTTGTTGGCAAACCGCTCTATCTCACCATCACTGGACTGCACTTGGCTTATGCTGCATAGACATTAAGTCAATTCACACAAGCTCCAAGGACTTCTCATCTTCAGGCACTCATTAAAGTTCTAAGGTACATAAAGGGTAGTCCTGGACAAGGCATCTTCTTTCCTCATACCACTTCTCTACAGACTTCATGCCTATTGTGACAGTGACTGGGCTAGTTGCATTTTTTCAAGGAGATCTGTTTCAGGACATTGTGTTTTCTTAGGTTCTTGTCCTATCTCTTGGCAATCTAAGAAACAATCAGTTGTTTCGAGATCATCTACGCATGCAATATAGGGCTCTAGCTGATGTTACTTGTGAACTCACATGGCTAAGATGTCTTCTTAAAGATTTGGGCATATCAGTTACTTCTCCTATACCCATTTATTGTGATAATTCATCTGCCATTGCTCTTGCCACAAACCCAATACAACATGCAAGGACAAAACATATTAAAATTGATTGTCATTTTGTTAGAGACAAAATCAAGGCTGGAGTTGTTTCACCCAAATATATCTCCACCAAAGAACAAACTGCAGACTTCCTTACCAAAGGCTTATCTAAAGCTCCTCATTATCATTGTTTGTCCAAGTATGGCATGTGTGATCCCTACACACTGCCAACTTGCGGGGAGGGTAAAGGCTTATCAGCAAGCTCAAGTTCTAAAGTCAATAGCTTTACAAGATCAAGCACAAGACAGTCAAGATCAAAGCAACAGATGTGCAGACTTAGAGTGTTGAAATGTTGTGGTGTAATGTAGCTTTGTAAATGTTCTAGTCAGTTAGTTAGAAGTAGTTCATTCTGTATAAATAGCTCTCATTTCATTTCAGTTTGTAACATTTCATAATAATGAAATTTCACTTTCACATTTCCTCTCAACCTCTCTAAACTTCATTACAAACCTGTTAATAAAAACTCTTCTATACCCAATTTGTTATCAGGGCGCCCCAACCCGTATACAAAAACCCTCACACGCTTTAAGATGGTCAGTCTTGAACACATGCCTAATTTTCATGACTCAATTGTATTAGCTTGTGTTTTAGAATGGTTTGAGTATATTAAAAAGCGAACAAATTTATAATGAAAAGCTACTAGTGACTTGAATAAAGCACTACGTGTGTAAATGAACAAATATTATAAGAATACGTGTTCAAGGTCAATGTTTAACTTAACTTTTGATTAAATTAGATGTGATATTGTCAGATAGTATACGAGTACAATAAAACAACATACTTAATCTTAAAAATTAGGATGCTAGTTATATATTTTATCTCTAACTATCATAAAACTTGAAACAAGAAAATCATTTAACCACTTAAATTTATCTTAACAAAATATAAATATAAGGGAAAAAGTCACTAAATAGTAATCAAGTTTTACTAGTGTTCCATTAAAGTCACTCAAACTTTTTTTGCACTTGAAAAACCACCCAAGTTTCATAAGTGTTCTATTATTGTGTAACTGCTAGTTTTTTGCAATTTAGAAAGTATGACATGTAATTTTTGGATGATGTAAATTACATTGATGACATGGGCAAGAAACTATCATAAACAATATATTATTGACTTAAAAGTTGTTTAAAACCATTCAATTTTTCTGAATGACAGGAAACTACACGAGCAAACTAATCTGCGCTTATATGTGTATGGGTAGTCTAGTATATGGGTAGTCTAGTTAAGGATATATGATATGATACGAATGCAAGAATCATGTTTCATGTAAGACGTCAACATGTTACTTAACCATAGCAAAAATAAATGCATTGATATTAGAGGCCTGGTTATTAATTAGTTTCAAGAACTTTATTAACTTTACATGTCGATAATGATATTTGATACCCAGTTAGGATCCATGTCATCTGTAAAATCTACACATTATATGAAGAATGACATGTCATACTTGGTAACTTGCAAAAAACTACCAATTACACAACAATGAAACACTAATGAAACTTGAGTGGTTTTTCAAGTGTAAAAAAAGTTTAGATGACTTTAATGAAACACTAATGAAACTTAGTTATTATTATTTATAATTGATATTTTCTTTTGGGGTGGACAACATGTACATAAAGAAACATCATTGACTCTCAAAAGTCAAAACAAAAACAACAAATAACTTATAAACTCCTCATCGTCAACAACAATTCATTATTTTCCCGATCAACATGTCAACCAACAGCAGCGCCGCCACCGCCGCCGCAGCACGACGGCGCCGCATCGCCGAAAAAGGTGCAGAGCGTTTGGCTCTCATCACTGGCCGTACTCCTTCAATCTCATCATCATCATCATCACCAGTGGCTCCACCTATCTCTGGTATATATGTTTCATCTAGTTTTACTGTTTTATTTAGTTAGTTAAATATTTTATAGATCTGGTTTATTAATTATTGTATTTTGTGAGAGTGTTATGAGAAGTAATTGGTTGGAATTAGGTTTAAGTCGAACACTTGCGACGAACTCGAAGGACTTATAAGATTTGTTTGGGAAAAGCAGGATCAGATAGTCAGTTGTAACAGGATGCAATGTAGGAAATAGTGTTTGGAGATGATGCTTGTGCTATAACAAAATACAATGATCAGACGAGATTTATTATTTGCCGATTCTGCTTATCTAGGGATTTACGAGGTAAAATAATAGAATTAGACAAACAGTTTGAATAAGCAACTCCCAAACTGCTTATCAGCATAAGCAACTTGCTTCTATCCTAACATTAATAGGCGGCCACAAACAACCCTTCTAATAGATATTGAAATCAAGGTGAATTGAATCTTATGAGAGATTTCTGTGCAAAATTTATGCATTCATTTTTTTTGTTTTGTATTATATAAGATAAACTAGAATCGCAATGGTGGAACTTGGAACTTTGAAACATTCTTACCAAAAGTTATTCAAGTAATTGGGTCTGTGTGATTCACCTTTGATAAGTATTCCAACTCCCAAGGCCATCAATTCAAAATTACATCATAGTTTATATTAAAGCATCATTTCCAGGTTATTCTAAATTACCAGTGCACTGGCCGGTGAACAGGAGTAAGATTACCAGATTGGAGAAAAGGCTATCTGTTAAACTGAAATATGGAGGAATGGAGGAGTAAACGAGTAGTTTTATATGAAGTAATTTATTGATTGTAATTTGTATCGTGGTTCGATAGTATCACTAAATGACACCCAAAACGCAGATAGTTTTGGAAAATCAACTCGTGACACTACTTATCCAACCTAGAGAACGAATATATGATAAGAATATGTATGTGTGACCTATGTAATAACTCACAGAATGTGAGCCGTATAAAACTAAGATCATCAAAATTTAGAGAAGCAATGTGAGGCCATAGTTTCCATTCAGTGGTCTTTGCCTGCAATTTTGTATCGAGTTTGCAGATTAGATTTTTAATGCCACATTTTGCGTTCTTCTAGTTATTATTTGATATAGTGGTTGGTATTCTATTGTTTTATCATTTATTATCGTCTGCAAAGAGTTTATACTTTATAGCAACGTTTTATGGTATGTTTAGTTGACATGTGGATTTCATAGTAATTGGCTCGTTTATGCAGATGAAAACATTGATTCCTCTTTAAAGAATGATACTCCATTAAGCAACGAGACTGCTGCCGATGATGTGGCGAGTGATGAACAACCAATATTGCACAATTCCGAGACAAAATTTGAAGCCTCTGCAGAAACATCTCTTGAGCCCAGAAATATTCAATCATTTCTCGACACTTTAACAGAACAGGACCCATCTATCTCTACTTCAAACAGGTCACAAAATCCCAGATCACAAACCCGTTTTCATCAAACATTCAGCCCTAAACGATTACGACCTGCCATTAAGGCATCAGAAAATACCCGAACATACTGTGCTGTCGTAATGGCCCTGTTAGTTCTCTTATCATATGCAGGCTTCCCGATTCTGGGCAGTGGCTTTATAAAAAACATCATACTTCTCAGGCCACTTTTTCTACTTTTGGTGACCAATATAACCATTGTGGTTGCACCTCTTCTGCTGGAAAAAGTCAAGCAGATAGAACGAAGGGGCTCTTCAACAGGTGATGCGGGTTTTGGCAATAATATAGGTACGGTTTTGGAGTGGGGTATGTTGATGAAAACTGGTTCAAGTGCGTTGTTCATGGATTGTAGCATTTATTCAGTAGTAGTCATTTGTGGCATGTCCTATATGTTGAGATTTGGTTGGTAGAATCGTGTTTTTTTGTTTGATCAAGTGTCAGATACATATGTTTGTATGGTATTAGCAGTTATACTGTTGAATCTTGAATGCTTTGTGTATTTAGTCTTATTCGCACAATACTTATGGATTACCCCGAGTGCATTGGGGTCCTGGGGGCATTTTACGGACAAATTGTGTCGCACATTAAATTTGTTGTATCGTTTTATTTCCATAACCAGGAATGTGACATGTACTTGGCTCGTATGTGCTTGTTATGTAAGAAAATAACGGTGCTCGTATATGGTTGGTGGATTATGTGACGAGTTTGATCAACTCCTGCTATTAATATTTTCCTAATGCATTTGAATGAGACCTTTGCAGCACACTTCATGTAGATCAACTCATGGTATTAATAATTTCTTTAAGCATCAAAATAACCATATGATATAACATGAGATTTTTAGTATTAGAATTCATATTGATCAACTCATGGTATAACATTTTCCTAATTTTTCTTTGAATGAGACCTTTTGCAGTATACTTTATTTAGATCAACTGATGGTATCAATATTTCCTTGAAGCATTTGAATCACAACGTTATCCAAATATTATTTGATTTTGCTTATTAAGTTAAGGAGAGTATTACGAGCTACACTAACCAGTGCATTAGAAACACACTTTGAATGCTTTTCAATCTGCAATGAATACTTTCATCATGACTCAAAAAAGAAAATTAGAGATGCATACAAATACTTCCTTTTGAAGTTCACATTAACCAAACAGTGAGTTCTATGCTAGGAGGAATTATACTTCTCACCCAAAATTTCTTAACTGGTAGTAATACAAAAGCTTATTACAATACTATCTCTAAAGAAATTTAAAAACATGATAAAAATCTGCAACTTCTGCCCGCCAAGATTTCCATAAACATCTAAATGAAAATCCCGACTCAAAATCCATACCATAACATCAGATCCCAAGTCCCAATTGAGTAAAGACAACTGTTTATAAATTAGCAGCCAGTTCATCATGATGTGTTCCTTCAACATCTTCACTCCCCTCCTCAATTTGCTCATGTTTTGGAGACCAACCGTACGCCTCCCTTCTTGCATCCCTACGAGAAACCGTTTTTTCAATTCTCATTTGTTTAAATTCCTCTGCAAGTTTGGTTTCTTCTTCTTGTGGAAAGAAAATGACTTGCATGCCTCCAAGCTCTTCATACATTTTCTCGATCTTGGCTTTCCATAGAAGTCCCATTTCTGTGTCCATTTTCTTGTATGGTGTTTTTAGCAAGTACTGTCGATTCCACCTGCTTTGTCTATGCAACGAATAGCGTGTGTTGTTACTTTCACACCGAATGTGACGATCAAGAATGTAGCTGAAGAGTCTCTTTTCTTGTACATTTGGCTTCCAGTTCCTTCGAGTCCTATAAACCACAATATTAATCGATAACATAAGCTAATGTCCATATCATACTGAATATTTTATGAGCTGAGGAAAGGATTTTATTAGCAAAGGGAGGATTGTATGCCAAAAGAATAGCAATGTTGTTTTATTTTATGAATGGTCACTAATTCAGTGTCAAATAAATCAGAAAATCAAATGACTTATAACCTTTAAAGCATTACTTGAAGCCATTTTCAGATGATGGTTAGTAATATTCATATCATAAATCACTGTCTATGCAAAAAGCACGTTATATGTCAAAGCATAGCAATGTGGATTTCTATGGTTATACTCCTACGACCAACACAACTGTATTTACAGGATGCACTTTGGTAGCCTCTTGAACTGGCCCTTGTCTTCAGCCAAACAAAAAGGTTGGTTTGAGTTGTACAATTGAAATCAATTCGCTCTAATAAAACGAGCAAGTCGTGCAACAATTAAAGACTATATTGATGGTGAGAGCCAAGCTTAAAACATGTTACCCAAGATGGTTTAAGACTTTAAGGTAAACATAGACAGTAACATAAAGCTATAAAGATGATACTAGAGGGAGGGGCCGCCTTTACTAGGTGCATCATGCATGGAATCTACCAAATGTCCGTTAGAAGTACGAGTTAGAAGTAGTATTGAACATTCTATTATTAATAAAAGCTAAAGCACCACAATAAGTTGAAAGAAATAACTGCTGTTCTAATAGTGTAGTTTTATATAGGCAATTGCTTATTAATGTTCCTTTACACCAACTTGTGAAATGGGAACAAGACATAAAAGCCAAACTCACAAAGTTCCAACAGCAAAGGTGTAGTCTTTATGGATTGATACACAGTCGTCTCACACGCACACTGACACACCTCACATACTATTATAAAAAGGTTTAGTTTAGTCTTAAAACATGCAAATAAGCTAGATAGTAACAAGTGAGACTCGTCATTATCTTTTCATAATTGTCTAATCAACATGGTAGCTTTCTTCCAGCGCTATACTTTCTTGTTCTGTTATCTTTAGTTATAGCTTATCCTGTTGAAGCTACCAAATGGACCTTGTAGCCATACTATCACAGAGAACTGACTAAAGAATTGCTATAACTAAAGATAACAGAACAAGAAAGTATAGCGATGGAAGAAGGCTACCAGAACTAAAGAATTGTTATAACTGAAGATAACAGAACAAGAGAGAGTAATACACGGTCGTCTCACACGCACACTGCACACTGACACACTATTATAAAAAGGTTTAGTTTATCCTGTTGAAGCTACCTCACAAGGTCATTGGAGATTTGGAGACCTTTGTGATAGTAACTCTTGGTTGTAGCCATACTATCACATAGAACTGACTAAAGTTACGTATCAGGTTTTTAAAAGCACCAACTACTAATTTCTATTGCTAAAAATTGCTACTTAACCTGATGCTCATATAAAGAATAATCCAACCCATGTAGAACTGCACTGAAACCTGTAAGTGATAGCTTAGCAGTCTCTACATAATATCTCCTGACAAATATAAAGCCAACATCATCAAAGTTCACTGACAGTAACTAAAAGATAAAATATCTCCACACCATAGCCCCTGCCCCCGCCACACAGAAAAAATGTTGCACAACGAAATATAATCAAATAACTACATCCTAACAGAGTTTTGACCTTCTAATAACTGAAAACAAAGAAAAGGGGGTGCTAGGATTGCGGTTTGAAAGTGATTATCGGATTATAACATTTTCAAGTGGCACAACCATTCCCTACTGTTTAACATAGCAAAAGTGACTCTAATCAATAACTTATTTAAAGATCATACAACCTATTACTAGAAGATTCAAACTACAATAGCTGAGGAAACTTCTTCCTAGGCAAATGCCAATCAAAATTAGATTAACTAGACCTCGTGTTTTGAACAACACCAACTGCTAATTGTATTACTTAAAAACGCTACCTACCCCAATGCTCACATAAAGAATATTTAAACCCATGTAGAACTACACTGAAATCAGTAATCCCAAACATATAGCTCAGCCGTCTTTAGATGATTCCGAAAGCCCCAGCAAACAAATTATTGTCATTATTATGCTAAACACCTATCACTTCTACAAACATATAACTAGCATATAAAAGTTCATTGACAACAACGACAACAAAATAACGTCTCCATACCACAACAACCCCTGCCCACCCCACTCCACTCCACCAACACCCACACACTCAGAATCATCACAGATAACTAAATCCGTACATATGCCACCATCATTTCTTAACAACTAAAGCTAAGTCAAAGGAGTGTTTGGGACTCGTTCCCGCAAGTGAGCATCATATTATCCATTCCAAGTGGCACAAAACCATTTCCTACCGTTTTAAATACCTAAAATAATCCTACTAATCTATTCATTCAAGGGTCACGCAACCAGTCATCGACTATATATAATCATCTAATGACTCAGGTATCATTTCACACAAAAATCCATACAAACCAAGATTTTCCAAACACTAAAAATTAAAACTTTATTAACCTTAAAAGTAAAAAACAGATAGTGAGTTAGAATACTAACTTGTTTCCACCTTTCTCACTAACATTATTACCAAACTGAATATGTTTTCCAGCAAATATCCCACGGTGGGCCCTACCCATCACCACTTTTCTATCAGGCAAACATTTCTTCAACGACTCTTTAACTCCTGCTTCCAAATTCTTGTCACCGCCTATCTTTTTCATTATCTTTTTCACCATTTCATTTGATCTAAACGCCATTTTTCTCAAATTGGGTGTTTGGTAAAACTGATAAAGATTTGATTTTAAGGGTGTTTGGATCAAGATTTGATTGACTGGTGTATTTGGGGGTTTAGGGTTTTCTTCAATGGTGGTAATTTCCTTTTGCTATCGTTAGTGGTGTTGTTTTATGTTGCATAAATGGTCCTCGGTAATTGCATTTATGCATAGTTTAAACAATAAGTTCTCTAATTTAACTTTGTTGCACTTAACCTAGAGACGACTTATTTAACTTGTTTATCTAAAGGAGTTGGCGGGTTAAATTTGTTACACGGGAGTAAATAAGGGGCATGTCGAACCGCTTAACTGATATAACTCTTTTACAAAAGTCATAAAAATAATTTTGTTTATCTTTAAAAAAAACATAAACGGGTTGCCTACTGGACCCATTCAATCGACACTAACTCAAACACGACGACCTTTTAATATACGTGTTAAATGGGTCGACATGAATACGACCCAAATGATGTTTGTAACCACTCTTAAGCTGATTATTTTTTTTTTCGAAACCATACTTTTCTGATTATCACTAGTTATTTTTCTTTTATAGTTTCAACGACTTTTTCCTAACCCGCGAGTTGTTGCGTGAGCATTGTGTAGATGCTTAGAATTGTACGGTTAAGACATATTTAATTAAGAAGTTTAATACATAAGTGTAATTGATACATGCGCTTCACCGTGTGACCATTGGTTCTAACTTTCAAAATGTGACATTAATATATAATATGTCCTAGTACGAAGTTTAGAGTTATGGTGTAATGCTTGGTGCCAAATACATATTGCAGCTAAATAAGGCGGAGGAACATGTAAATACAAAAGCAATATAAGTTTTGCTATATTGGTCATCGCTATTCATGTCGAAATGCATCCATCATAGTCGATTTTACAGAGGCACCATGCAGACATATGATATGTATCTAAGGTTTCTTGCATGGAGCGCCAAATCCATAGATCCATCAAAATGGAAGCTATATGAGTCCGCATTTCCTCGAACTTTGTTGATCGTAATATATCGCTCCTGAATACCAATTAAAGCATACAGAAGATCATCGATCACAATCATTTCATGCACATATCAAGACAAGTATATAAACACATCATTGCAAACATCCTAAGTTTTGGTTCTCAAGTTATATACGATAGACGAGATCCTCTTTGGAGGGTCTTGTAGAACAATGTTATGGTTAACAATGTAACAAATATAGATCCAGCTCTATATACCATTGCATGATATTTTAAATTTTCAGTTCCTATGAGAAGGTGATAACCGGTGTTAATTACACAGAGAAACTTTAAACACAAATTTTCTCTATACTAAATCGACAAGTCATGAGCATAGGCACCCTAAAACTAAAGAAATATGGTTTTAACCCACTGCTTATGCAATTCATTCTCGCTTAAAATACAAAATCCGACAAACCGATAGAAGCCAAAAGAATGTGTTTCATTTTATCTCTAGCCTTTATCTCCACCTCAAGCGACTTTTTGCTACAACAAATGGCGACTAGGGGTGAAAACGAGTCGAGCCGAGCCCGAGCCTGCCAGAGCTCGAGCTCGGCTTGTTTATATATAAAAAGCTCGAGCTCGAGCTCGAGCCCGACTCGTGAAATTTTTCACAAGCTCGAGCTCGGCTCGGGCTCGACTAATTTATATGATGTGTAGAAAAAACAAGGTTCAAATGGAGCTCGGCTCGTTAACACAAGGCTCGAGCTCGGCTCGTTAACACAAAGCTTGGCTCGTTAACACAAAGGTTGGCTCGTTAACACAAAGTTCGAGCTCGTTAACATGGTTATCGTGATAGAAAATATATATCCGTATATATTTCTGGGGCTCGTTTAGGCTCATGAGCCTAAACGAGCTTTTGTATAGAGCTCGGCTCGAGCTCGATTAATAAATGAGCCCAAACTTAGGCTCGAGCTCGTTTAGGCTCGGCTCGAGCTATTTATCGATCCGATCCCAGCTTTTCACGAGCTGGCTTTCCATTTCCACCCTTAGTGGCGACCTTCATTTTTTTTTCAAAAAAAAAAAAAAAGAAGAAGAAAAATCCTTGTATATATCTAAAACTTTTAAATCACAACACCAAATTTGGCTCAAACTCCATTATTAGCCCAATATTCGGATAGCCTATTAAACAACCCAAAATGAAATGTATTATACTTTGCAACCCAAATTTTTGGTTAATAAGCCCATGTCCAAAATTTTGGTTAATATAACACCACTAAACTTACACAACCATAAATTTACTCAACACATACACGCCTCTAACTACCTTTTCACTCCAAAAATGCAACAACAAGAGTTATCTTCCTTATCACTCCATTAACAAAACTAAACGTCGCCTTAAAATGCACGCACCTCCTAAATATTTTTTTAAATTTTTTATATGAATCAAATGGTAACGTTTATATGGGTAAGTGGGAAGTTTTGTTGTTATCGTGTGTTTATATCGATCGGGCAAGGACCTAAATAAATAAAAAAGCCTTGATCGATTTTCGACCAATTCACCACAACAAGGACGACCAATTCACCAATAGGTCGATCAATACAAATTTCCATTCTCGCTTAGCCTAACATCCATTCCCCTCTTCCCATTATTCTTTCTTCGCGAAGACTTTTATTCGATCTACATCTACATGAATTTGAATAAATTCTTGTTACATTTTCTAACTGAATTGACATAAGATGTACATTCTCCTTTCACTTTAAACCTTAACTTATCACCTATATAGTGCAGTTAAAATCTCAAATTTGAAGTCGTCATTACTTTTACGCCTAATCCACTTTTGTGTGTTGTATTGTGTCTAGATTGGGTCTTCTTCTTACTCTATCTTTTTCTAGTCTAGAGGTCTTGTTATAACACAAATACTTAAAAACTCTTATTCATTTGTAAAGTTTTATCTGGGTGCGGATAAGCAAGTGTGAAAGTCTTACTCCGGGTGCAGAGAAGCATTGTAAAGTCTTGTCCAGATGCGGATAAGCAAGGGTGCAAGAGTCTTGTATCGGGTGCGGTTAAGCCTTGTACCAGGTGCGATCAAGTATGGGGTTGATATTCTTTGGTGGAAGTCTTGTAATAGGTGTATGAGTTCGCGAGGTCTTTGTGGGTTCATCCGGGTGCGGAACTCCGTCAGGTGCTAGCTCGGGTTTGGGTGCATATCGATAAGAGCTAAGTTGTACTGTTTATCCATCGCAAGATTTGGTACTAGTGAACAATATAGGTATCGAGGATGCGCAACTAGACGTATGGATTATCTAACCCCTTCATTTCGAACTAGTATAAATCTTGTGTTTGTTCTCGTCCTTCAACTCTTTACTTATAATTTATATTACTTTGTTGTTGACACCCTTGCATGAAACTTGAGACCTACTTAAACCTAAAATAATTAAAAAAAAAAAAAACGATTTACTTCTTCTATGGTTCTACACAATTGATTGTGAAGTTACTGAAGCTTTAAATGAATTTCGGGGCAAACAAGATTGGCTTACTCACATGTTGTGGCGGAGAAAACATATTTATTTTCTAAGTTCGCAATAACTCATTTTGTAAGTACGAAATAAAGTTGAACAAGAATATATTTTATTGATAAAAAATGTTAATAGCAAAAAAAAAAAAATGATGCAAATGTGTATATAGGTTTAATGGTTTATGGGTTAATTTGTTATAATTAATAAACTTAAAAATATGTTATAATATAAGTCAAGGAGTAAAAATATATATTATTATAGTTTAGCGGTTAATTTTATATTAATAAAGCTAAAAAGATGTTAAGATAAAAAGTTAACGGGGTTGTTAATAAAAAGTGTACTAAAACAATTTAAACAACTTAATAATCATCCAATTCACAATAATCATCCAAATATATGTAATATTCGATCCTTTACATGATGTATGTTTAAACAACTTAATAAAAAGTGTACTAAAACAATTTAAACAAAATAACACAACAAATGTTTTTGACGTTTAATTTTTATTTGAATAAATCAAAGAATTTACTATGATTGTTTGCAGTATAACAATCAAAGTTGAATAACAAAATGTAACTCACTTTCTTAAACATAAAAAAAAAAGTTATATGCTTAAGTAAGAACTATGCTAACCACTAAGGAATTGAAGTTTAAGGACTTAGGGCAATGCAGCAGTTACTCTTTTTATACCAACTTTTGTACTTTGTTGACTTTCTTTGATAAGTAGCTTTCACTTATCAAATTAACAAAAGTTTCCACCTATTTGTTTCACGGACTTGGATACTTTTCCTAAGTATCCAAGTTCAGGGTGTCTTGGTTTGTTGAGGGGATCAAAAGGGACTAAGTGAGTTATTGTCACCACTCACTGACTTAATCTTCTTCTTGGTTCAGGGACTTGACAAACTATTTGTTGCCTTAGGAAGTTGTGAGTCTTTCTTTAGAATTTTAAGAACTCTAGAGATGACTCCCTGAATGTTTTTGACATTCACGAACTTCATTGACACTTAGAGTATTTTCTATTCAAATTCTAGACGAAGATCATTGTACATTGAATTAACCCAACTAGTTCCGCTCATGCCGCACCATCCTGCATCTTCCGGTGACTTTGCCGTCCTCCATATCGTCTACTCCTATCATGAACCGAAATATTGTCATACTCAGCTTTAGCTCCGATAGGAACTGTTGCGATTCTCTTTCCTTTCTTAAATTAAAAACGCAGAGGTTATATTGTACATATATTTTAAAAAGCATGAACAAAATGTTGCCACGATATTTCTAATTGATATGACATACATCCATGTTGGCACGTCACGCACAAATTAATTTTTAATGACTTCCTAACAGAGACAGTAAGGAGCCTAGTTCTTGGTTGCTATTGGAAGTTTGGAACTTAAAAACACTTGCTAAAAATCTTTAGATAAATCTCTAATCCAACTACATATATGTTCAAAGAAGTTCTTGTTGGGTACTCCAATATGATTAGATTAGTATAAGTTATATATTTGTATGCAGTTTCATATGAGATAAGTTGTATATAAGCTCGTAAACGGGTAAATAGATGAGATTTTTATGTTTTTGTCATATTGGAAGGGCGAGTATTTCTTTGATTTAGTCATTTAGATGTACGCGGCCTGAACTAGTATATCCATGTAATTGGTTCCGACCTTTTCTTTTGCGATCCCAAAATATGTATCTATTTAAGTTGAAAATAAAACATCTTGTGATGTATCACGTTGTATGACCATCAGGCCACTTGGTAGTTTTAAAGTAATGGTGCATTCATGAATGTGAGGAACTTTTGACAATGAGAATGGCAACAATAATTTGATGTAGTTTTCATAGTTTATAGAAAGTTTTATGGTTTAATTAACTTTTAGAGTAAATTACATGGATGGTCTTTATGGTTTGCTTAAAGTTTCACCATAGTCCTTAAAAGTTTAAAGTTGTATAGATAGTTTCTATCTTTGCAAAACTAACACTTATGGTCCTTTTTCTAACTGGTGTTAAGTGAGTTTCGTTATCATTTACACGTTAGCCTTTTTGGTTAAAGATCGTTGCATCGTCTATCCTCTATAATAACGGTCGTTTATAATTTAAAGTTTTTCGACTTTAAGTATGTTTTCATACGTTTTATCCGTTTTCGTCTGTTTTTATACGTTTTCATCCGTTTTATTGATTTTTATACGTTTTCGTCCGTTTTCATCTGTTTAACGTTTTCATACTTTATATCCATTTTTATACGTTTTCATAGGTTTTTATCCGTTTTTATACGTTTTTTTCCCGTTTCCTTACATTTACACATACATTTTTTTCCGTTTTTATACGTTTTCATCCATTTTATACGTTTTAATACGTTTTTCTCCGTTTATCGTTTTCTTATGTTTCATATGTTTTGTCCGCTTTATAAGTTTCGCCCATTTTCTTACATTATCATATGTTTTGTCTATTTTAATACATTTCGTCCGCTTTTATCGTTTTCTTACGTTTTCATACGTTTTTGTTCGTTTTATCGCTTTGCTTCCATTTTATTCGTTTCACTGTTTTTCTTATGTTTTCATACGTTTTATCCATTTTATCGTTTTATACGTTTCATCCGTTTTATATGTTTTCTTATGTTTTCATGCATTTTATATGTTTTCATCCATTTTATCGTTTTTATACACTTATATCCATTTTCGTCGTTTTTATACGTTTTAAATACATTTTATATGTTGTCACCGTGTGTTTACGAGTGTAAAGCGGACGAAAATGTAAAACAGACGAAAACGTAAAATGACAAAAACGGATAAAAGCGTAAGTATATAAAATGGATAAAACGATAAAATGTATTTAAAATATATAAAAACGGACAAAAACGTATGAAAATGTAAGAAAACGAGTGAAAACTTATAAAACGGAAAAAACGTAAGAAAACATATAAAAATAGATAAAAACGTAAGAAAACACATAAAAACGGACGAAAACGTATAAGAACAAACAAAAACATATGAACATGTAATAAAAGGAGTGAAAACGTAGAAAAGCGGAAAAAGCGATAAAACCGATAAAAACGATAAAAACTAAAGCCTTCATCTTTTTCCACTTCTTGGTTGCACACCAGTGTTTGACATTTTGCCTCAACCAAACCAAACCCGCTTTATTTTGATTCTTTGACCGTCTTGGTCAAAGAATCAAAATATGAGTTTGTTTAAGGTTTTGGACCTTCTCGGTCCCTAAATCGAAGTTTGTTTCTCCTTTTGGGCTCCTCCATGGAGGTGAGTGGTTGTTCTTCGGTGGGTGTTTGGCGTGTCCTTTAGAAATTTCCATTGTTGCCGATGGAATGGCGGGCGAAGGGTTTCTCGGTTGGTTGCCCATATTAAGCATCTCCATTTGTCGTTGGACGATCGGAGGGGCCTTGAGAGGCGCTTTCGCGGATTGTGGTTGTTTGTTTCGGTTGGGAGGCTTTAAAGGTCTCGGATCGGTGGTTGTGTGGGGTGTGTCGTCTACATGCTCTCGATCGGGCATGCCATCATGAGGATGGGTTGGCTCGGTTCAAGTGGGTTACGGAGATGTTGAGGAGTTTATAGTGGGATCGCTAGGCCACGTGTTGGGAGGAAGTGGTTCCTTTAGGAGGGTGGTGGTGGATGAAGTTCTCCTTGATCGTGTGTTCTCCCTACCTATCACGATTGTTAAGAGCATCCTCATGGTTGTCGTATGGCTTTTCTCATGTTTTAGTTCTTTGCTCTGGATAAAGTGGCTATGCCAACATCTATTGAGGCGTGGTAAAACTTTTGTTGTTACCGCGTTGCACGTTACGTGTTTTCGTGCCTCTAACCGTCGGGCGCAAGTATGGTAATAGGAAGTCTTTGCAATGCCTTAGTATTCAACGATGCGTTGGTCGCTTGGGGTGGGGATGGTTTTGATGAACTTATTCTCGCTTTCGCCCAACCCTCGAGGGTGGCCCCGGAGAGGATGGGCTTGCTCGGGTCCGTAGCTCAGCGGTGTGTTCTAATGTTAAACAATGTTTGAGGAAAGTTTGGACGGGCATTTCACTGCGTTTTGTTAAAGTATTATGTTCTTGAGGTTGCACTTATGGTACAGATACTTTGACAGCGTTGTTGGCTAAGCATCCCATACTTCCTCCCGGTTATGCTGTTTCCTTGCTCACCGAGCCTCACTTATTGCGGATGTTGATAAGCGTTCTTGGGTGTATTCAATCTTTCCCAAAAGGACTTCTTGGGTGGACGGATTGAGGCCCAACACATTTTAGATGCTTTTGCGAGGGGTCGGCAATCGCCGTTGGGTTACTCAAGGCTATCTCGTGGTGGTTAATTTATGTTTGGGGGAGGTGCCCTAAGGTTTTGCGGAGTTTGTTGCATCTGCGCCCTCACACCGTTGCTCAAACCGGACAATGGGATTAGGCCTATTCTGGTAAGGCACGATTTGGAGGTGGGTGGTATCCAAGGTGGCTATGAGGGGTGTCAAGAAGGAGATGTCCAATTACCTTGGTGATTTTCGGTTTGGGTGGGAGTCCCTAGTGGGGAGGGCCGTGCTCCATAGCGAGACAGATTCTTACATGAGTTTCATTCGGATGGGTCGTTGGCTATGCTTATCGTTGACTTCTCAAATGCCTTCAACTTGGTGGATCGGACTACCCTTTTAAATGAGGTTCGAACTCGATGCCGTCTATTTCTCTATGGGTATATTTTTATATGGTCGATCGGCGAGGTTATATGTGGTGACGACCATATTTGGTCCACCACCGGAGTTCGCAGGGGACCCTTTAGGCCTCTTCTTTTGCCTTAGTTTTGCATCCACTTGCCCACCGGATTAGGGACCATTGCGACTTCTTTTCCATGCTTGGTAATTGGATGATGGTACGATTATCGGTGAAACTAAAGAGGTAGCTAAAGCCTTAGATATTATCATGGTGAGGGCCCCACCGGGCCTTGAACTCAACATTAAGAAAATGCGAAGTTTTTCGCCCTCATGCAATGGGGTGAAAGTACAATATGGTTTGTTTCCCACGGGATTGGGAGGCCGACACGGGTAAGAAACTCCTTGGGCGCTACGTTAGCCGGGATGCGGGGTTTATTAGCGTTTGGGCGTGAAAAGGGCATCTCGTCTTGTGGAACTTGTGAAAACGTAGGGGGGGTGAATACGCTTCGCTTCAAACTTAAAACTTTGTATCAAATATAGTATAAACCATTGCATTTGCTAATCTCGACGTGAGGATGCATTTAACGCATTACGGCATGTAAGGCCAACCCTTGACATCACATAAGATTCCGCAAGATTAATGGTTCATTATAAATCAAGTTTCACCATTATTAGTCCGGTTGCTTTTTCTTGATCAAGCGTATCATGTCACGTAAAGTGTTGAATATAGTTTGTGACTATATGAAAGACCAAGTATGCATCACAAACATAGACATCAACCACATAGAAAATAACCAAAGTAATGCAAGAATAAAAGTAAAACAATAGACAAACCAACACGAGGATTTATAGTGGTTCGCTACAAGGACACCTTCCTTGCCCTACTCCACTCCCGAGTCACCTACTCGAGTTCGTAATCACTACACCAACTCCTTATGGCGGAGAAGCCTTCACAACGCCGCCTACTCTTTTTCCGGTATTAGGCTAACCACGGGTTCTTTCACCCAAGGTGAACCACACCTACACAACGTCGCTTACCCTTTATACGGTGCTAGGCTAACCACCGGTTCTTTCACTCCAAGGTGAACCACACATACACAACGTCGCCTACCCTTTATTGGGTACTAGGATAAGCACCTAGTTCCATTACTATGGAGGAACTACTACCCTTCACGACATTAACACCTAATCTCAAGGAGATCTACTCCTTGTTACAACACCATCAAGGATATCACCATCCTTGGATCTAAACAAATACTATATGTATAACGATGCACCTCATCGATTATAACGACCCACGCATTCTTCACTAATGCCATTTACACGATCCTTGACACCTTTCACTAATGCCTTCAACACGGATCTTCTGCACTCTTCACTAATGCCTTTGCCACATCTATGACACCGTTATGTTTTGTGGCCCAACATAACAAACCTTGTGTTTTATGGCACAAACACATAAACCATCTAGTCTAGTCATAGATACAAGAATATGATACTAGACAATATCAAAGACAATGTGTCTAATGGATATGAACTCTAGACTAAACATCAAGAACCCAAAGCATGATGTAGTTAGTCTTCTATGAATGAAGATGACAAGTTTCCCAAGCTTGTTGTATAAGATCTTCATGTGCTTGTATCTTGTGATGGGTGATCACTTGATAGGTAAGGAAGCAAGATCTCTAAGCTTGCTTTGGAGGATCACTTGAGTATGCTTACAACAAATGAGAGTTAGAAGCATTATGATCATATGAGATGAGGTGGTTTACATGTTTCCTAATGATCTAACTATCCTAGATTTGGTGGAGAGAAACTATGTGTGAAGGTGTGAAGAAATGGTAAGAAGTGGTTTGCTATTTATAGGCAAAAGACCAAAACCATGTTACGCCCCAAAGGATCCTTTTGGAGGGATCCGCCCTTGTAATTCCAAGGGATCCGTGGGTCATTTGAGGATCCGTGCACGCTCCTCTTTACCCATAGTTTATGGGTTGAAACCATGGGCTATGGGTCATGGTTTGAGTACCCACCAAGGTACAATGTATCTAGATATTGGGTATGGGTCTTGGGTCATGGGTCATGGGTTTTACCCAACACATTTACTTATGTTTATGTATTTTACAAAGTGTTTAACTAAACATGTTTAATGGTTTGTTAGGGGTTTGATCATAACGCAACATAACAAACATGTACGAACATGTGTTGTAGCATATAAGGACTTGAGTCGTCGAGAGGTGTTGAGAGTATGTTGAGACAAAATATAATTACAAGTAACTTATACATTTTACGTTATGTATTACAAGTTACATGTTTGTCATCAACAAAACAAATGAGAATGCATAGATTAAATATCGTAATATTTGCACTAACAATCTCCCTTTTCGATGATGACAAAATATAAGTAAACGTAATAGATAGGTAAAATGTCAAAGTTACTTGTGTCCGCACTTCCTATACATTACCTTCTTCGCTTACACTCTTCTCCCCTTTTGTCGAAACAAAAGGGTGTGTCCTTTCTCCCAAGAATGGTGAGTTTGCATCATCCCTAGTGAAGTTAAAATAAAAACACCTTATGGCTCCAATTGGCACACCACGCCAATACCTTCAACACGAAGTACTAATGACGAAGCTTAGCAACTCATGACTTTGAGCTTGCATGTCTTCAAAAGGTGGTGATCTCGCCTTTAAAAGGAACCTAGAGAATCACAAAAAAAAAAAAAATAGAAAGATCCTTTTGAATTATGACCATTATTGCCAACGGCTCAATGGATCAAATTTTGAGGCTTAACCTACATCAAGGTTAGTGTTTAAGAAGAAAGAAAAGAAAAATATATGATGAGAAAGAAATCTCCTTTTGTTGAAACACAAAGGAATTTTGAAGAATGAATGTGTGCATGCTCCCCTGACGGTTGCTCCCCTTGTTAAAGGCGTCAAGTATTTTAGGAAGGCTAAGACGAAATTATTGCAAAATTTGAATGTTTTAGCTTTGACGAAAACTCCCTTTATTGAGAGCGTCAAGTACTCCTAGTGTGTTTTGAAAATCTACAAAACAAAAAGTTAGTGCAAATTATATTCGTCCTTGACGAGTAAGTCATATGATGCACTTTATAAATGCTCGACGGAGGCTCCCCTAGCTCGAGGGCCAAGAAGAACCTACAAAAAAATGTAAAAGTTCGTCCATAAATGAGACGAGAATCCCATACACATCAAAGTGTATATATATGAACCTACAAAGAAAGGATTAGTGTCAAAGAGAAAATCCTACTACTTGCATCATCATGGTTGGTTTAGAGATTGTAAGGTTTGTTCAAGGTAAGAAAATATGCTTAGGGATGAGGCGATTTCATTACGAAATTCACTTGGCTTTTGACAACATGGATGTTTGTGGTGGATGGTTGAGCGACCATGAATTGTAGTGGTAGTGAGACACTTGTAGGATGTGGTTGACATAAGTAGCTTGTGGTTTGAGGTTGTGGTTGACACAAGTAGGATGTGGTAGAACATGAGACATACTTTAACACGTGGTTCATGAACTATACCTTGGACACGTTGATAATGATAGAAATCATCATTATGACTTAGAGGTATGGAGTTTGTGGTAGAGGTGATGAAAGGTATCAAGGTGAATCTTTGACTTGGTTGATGACTCACTATAGGTGGTAGACATGATGACTTTGTGAGTAGTGATAAAAGTGGAGTAAGATGGTTAGGATGATGCAAGATTAGAAATAACAAAAATGTGCGAATGAGCACAACTTGACTTGATGATGAAATCGACTATTGTCATCCTACAAGAATCCAAAGAGTTAGTACAAAAGGAAAACATTTATACCAATGGATAAATTGTTCACATAAAATAATGAAACAAAAAGGAAGAACACGTAAAGACTCATATAAATGCAACTCTTTATAAACATATAGGAAACAGATAATCCTAAGTGTTGAACAAGTGCTTGTGTAGGAAAAAGGAAATTTGAAATGATTATCTAAAGAGATAAAGTTCCTCTGCTCCACGGTTCCTCCGGTTTCCTCACTAGAGGATCCAAATAGCTTAAGTCTAGGATCCGGCCAATGATGAAGTGAAAAGAGGTGATTGGGTTCTAGCAAGGTCTAGCACCTACATATCCTAAGTTACTCAATCTATTAAGTGTCTTATATGAAGATGGACTTGAATGATCAAGAGAGAATGATTGATGGTAGCTAATGATTGCCTTTTATGGAAAATGGGGCTTTATGAGCACTAGTGGATGATTAAAGATGACACTAAGACATTTGAGAGTGTCAAATGGTGTTAAATGATCCTAGAGATCAGATGATGACTTAAGAGAGATTTGGAGAATTCCTTAAAATCATAAGAAATTAAAACCTAGTTTTGGCCTATTTTGAGGTAAGGATGACTAAAACAATTTGCTAAAATTGAGAGAAATATCAAACTAGGTGTTTTGAGATGAAAGGAACAATGTGTAAACATTGGAGCGTAAAGATGGTGAGTTTTGAACTAATAAAGAAATACTTGAATGTGATCCTAAGTCATCCATGAGTGAATGTGAGATCAACTGAGCCTAAGGAAAGTTTAAGTGATCCTAATGTAGCATGTTTAACTAGTCCAATAAGGTCTAGAATGTTGGATTGATGCAAGGAGGCTACAAGGAACGTCATTCACCGGATCCCACGGATCCTTCACTGAGGATCCGCCTAGTTACATCTAAGGGATCCGGCATCTCGAGATGATTTTCTTAATGTAATAGTTGCGAATTTTGCTCTATGTTTCAATTATGAAACAAATTGTTTCTCAAGAAGCATATATGTATACATGTTAAGCAAAGCAAGGAGAGCATGTAGAGATCACATATAGGCAATCAAATGAGATCGAGCTCACAAATAACATAAAGGTTTCATAAAATTTAAAGCACTATTCAAGAAGTCCAAAAGCAGTTCGGTCTAGATTAGTAAATCATTTAAACTAACAATGACATGAAAGGTATGTGTCTAGAAACAAAAGAGCACATGATGGTGTTCAAGACAAAAGAGTTGTGAGGTGCTAGTTTAGGACAATATAGTCATTACGGATGGTGGTTAGCATACAATGAGCTTCGTCCATGAAGTCATGTAGCTCTTCTCGATCAAAGCGAGATAATCGCTTGATGAGGAAAGTGGTTGTGATTACCTAAAAGAAAAATTAATTTTACAACTAGTTTGATTAGTAATCCTAAGACAATGCAAAGTATTTTCATTGTAAACTTACTTTAGGAAAACATAGGAGTATAAATTTCTCAAGTGAGAGAATGAATATGAGACTATTACTAGCGGTGCTCAATTACTGCTAAACGCGACCATTTTACTGGCGATTCCACATACCCAACTTCTCTCAAGGAAGCAATTCAACCGTTAGGTCAAATTGAGTTTCTAGTGCAATAAGTTCTCCAAGATTCATTCTCAAGTTAGGAAAATTTATATTCCTACAATGGCCTATCGAAGAGTAACAATGATGATACTTTGCTTCGTTTAATATTATAATTGAGACAACTACGGTGACGAAGGCGTCATGTTAAAAATAAGTTTAAAAGTTGTCCATATGGTAAACAACAAAAAATGGTTGGATGAGCTAGTTCAATATATGTTGTTGGAAAGCTTTGAGTTTGGACTTTCGGATATGAACAATTATATTTGCGTTGCAAAATAATTTACTTGAGTATATCGGATGAAATAATCAAGTTGTCAATCCTACTATGAAGCTTGGAGAGCGATCATGAAAAGGAAAATGGGAGAGTACATCATCAACACAAGTGTAGGTTATGATCCGATGTACATTCTTGTTGTTTTAGAAAATGATACAAGAACAAAGGAAATCATATAAGCACAAATGACAAACTCAATAAAAATCCATTTAGTGTGTTATATGTTTTAAACATTTTCAACCTATATGACTTATCTAAATATCTAAACTAACATTTTCGACACAACTAGATGTTATCCCAAACACTCCTTCAAATAGCACATTGATTAGTAGAATATTACTAAATCGACAAACAAGAGAATGAATAGCAAGGTAAGGAAACCACATATGTTATTCAATCAAACAAGCACAAAAGCTATTTGAGATAAGCAAATAATCAAGTAATGCAAAGAAGACAATTTATCATTTAGCATAGCATACGAAAGTTCTTTTCATCGCTTTGTGTTAAATATAAACATGTATACCAAGCTTGATTAGTTTCTTTTATATTTATAAATATGCTCAAAACCTTAATTTCAATAGAGGACACATTGTTATTCAAAAGCGAAAACATCCGTCTCTAATTAGATCAAAAGTTTGTGCAAAAGTTATGACCGAAAATGACTTTCTATTATAAATCAATGATTCAGAAATTATTGTTTTGAATTAGTTTATGAAATCATTTTTAAATGAAAGTAGACTCAAATACCTTTAAAACGATGGGTGGCACGACTTCTAACTACTTACGGTTAAAAAGTTATGAATTTTTAATTTAAGACAAAAGCGTCTTGGATCCCACGGATCCCTTGCTCGAGGATCCGTCCAAAGGTAACCTCGAGGGATCCGCGGATCGACTACTGCAATTATACAAATGCACGTTTGACCCGACGAAAAAGGTTTAACCTTTGTAGACTTTTTAGTGAAGTTATATTAACCATTTTACCTTTATTCAAGCTTGATTAACAAGATATCTAACAACAAAACTTCAAAGAAAAAAATAACAAAACACTTTTCATATTATGCTTGACTTCATCAAAATTTGATACGAGGACCTTACTCGTTTTGAAAACCATTTGTTTTAAAAACTAGAGCCAACCCGCTCGATACCAATTGTGAAAACGTGGGGGGTGAATACGTTCCGTTTCAAACTTAAAACTTTTGTATCAAATATAGTATAAACCATTGCATTTGCTAATCTCGACGCGAGGATGCATTTAACGATTCGACATGTAAGGCCAACCCTTGACATCACATAAGATTCCGCAAGATTAATGGTTCATTATAAATCAAGTTTCACCATTATTAGTCCGGTTGCCTTTTCTTGATCAAGCGTATCATAATACGTAAAGTGTTGAATATAGTTTGTGACTATATGAAAGACCAAGTATGCATCACAAACATAGACATCAACCACATAGAAAATAACCAAAGTAATGCAAGAATAAAAGTAAAACGATAAGTAAAAGGATAGACAAACCAACACGAGGATTTATAGTGGTTCGGCACAGGACACCTTCCTTGCCCTACTCCACTCCCGAGTCACCTACTCGAGTTCGTAATCACTACACCAACTCCTTATGGCGGAGAAGCCTTCACAACGTCGCCTACTCTTTTTCCGGTACTAGGCTAACCACCGGGTTCTTTCACTCCAAGGTGAACCACACCTACACAACGTCGCCTACCCTTTATACGGTGCTAGGCTAACCACCGGGTTCTTTCACTCTAAGGTGAACCACACCTACACAACGTCGCCTACCCTTTATTAGGTACTAGGCTAAGAACCTAGTTCCATTACTATGGAGGAACTACTACCCTTCACGACACAACACCTAATCTCAAGGAGATCTACCCTGTTACAACACCATCAAGGATATCACCATCCTTGGATCTAAACAAATACTATATGTATAACGATGCACCTCATCGATTATACGACCTAGGCATTCTTCACTAATGCCATTTACACGATCCTTCAACACCTTTCACTAATGCCTTCAACACGGATCTTCTGACTCTTCACTAATGCCTTTGACACATCTATGACACCGTTATGTTTTGTGGCCCAACATAACAAACCTTGTGTTTTATGGCACAAACACATAAACCATCTAGTCTAGTCATAGATACAAGAAAATGATACTAGACAATATCCAAGACAATGTGTCTAATGGATATGAACTCCTAGACTAAACATCAAGAACCCATAGCATGATGTAGTTAGTCTTCTATGAATGAAGATGACAAGTTTCCCAAGCTTGTTTTATAAGATCTTCATGTGCTTGTATCTTGTGATGGGTGATCACTTCAGTAGGTAAGGAAGCAAGATCTCTAAGCTTGCTTTGGAGGATCACTTCGGGAGTATGCTTACAACAAATGAGAGTTAGAAGCATTATGATCATATGAGATGAGGGTGGTTTACATGTTTCCTAATGATCTAACTATCCTAGATTTGGTGGAGAGAAACTATGTGTGAAGGTGTGAAGAAATGGTAAGAAGTGGTTTGCTATTTATAGGCAAAAGACCAAAACCATGTTACGCCCCAAGGATCCCTTTGAGGATCCGCCCTTGTAATTCCAAGGGATCCGTGGGTCATTTGAGGGATCCGTGCACTCCTCTTTACCCATAGTTTATGGGTTGAAACCATGGGCTATGGGTCATGGTTTTGAGTACCCACCAAGGTACAATGTATCTAGACATTGGGTATGGGTCTTGGGTCATGGGTCATGGGTTTTACCCAACACATTTACTTATGTTTATGTATTTTACAAAGTGTTTAACTAAACATGTTTAATGGTTTGTTAGGGGTTTGATCATAACGCAACATAACAAACATGTACGAACCTCGTGTTGTAGCATACAAGGACTTGAGTCGTCGAGAGGTGTTGAGAGTATGTTGAGACAAAATATAATTACAAGTAACTTATACATTTTACGTTATGTATTACAAGTTACATGTTTGTCATCAACAAAACAAATGAGAATGCATAGATTAAATATCGTAATATTTGCACTAACAGAACTAATGAGTTGTCTCACAAGTCTGCGCGACCCTCAATCTGAGCTCCTTTTGCTTCGCTCATGTATGGGCGTCGCTAAGCTGATGTTCGGTCTCAGAACGTGCCAACCGATGTATATAGGGGAAGCTGTTTCTGTTTTTGACGATGACCTTCGGAAGGCAATAAAGGCCATTGTGGTTTGTGGGGGCCCTTTTTTTGGGGATTTTCAATGGAGGCTCGCATCCCTTCCGACTCGGTTTGGTGAGTTGGGTTTATGTTCGGCTGAGGATGTATCTACTTATGCTTTTGTGGCCTCGAGGGCGCAATCTTGGAGTTTGCAGGATCACATTCTTCGGGGATGTGGTATTGATGGAGTTGACTACGATTATGGGTATGCAATGGATCGCTTGCGATGTCCCTTCCTCGATTTTGATCTTAGCGGTTTCTCTAACAAGGACACCGCCTACCTAAAGCCCAAAATGTTTTGGCGTGTGCCCTTTTAGTGGAATCGTCCGGAGTTTGGGAGAAGTTCGATTTATCCCCGGCAAAAGCGGTGTTTGAATGTCTTGAGCTCCTTATGCTCAAGATTTCTTGACGGTTATCCCCATTGAAGGCTAGGCCAACATATGTCGGCCTTGGAGTACCGGACTATCTTTAAGCACCGGCTAATGATCCCTCCGTTTCCGTGATGAGCCTTGCCCACCGCCGCAAGGTTTGTTTAGATTCCTTTGGCGAGCATGCGGTCCATTGCAAGGAGTTACCGGTTTCAAATCTGCATGATTTGGTTAGGGACGTTTTGTATGATGTTCTTAAACGAAAGGAATTTCTTCTAAAAAGAGGCCCCGTGAACTTTCCGCGGATCCGCTTGAAGGAGGTCTACTTTACGGCCACCGATATACTTGTGTTTGGATGGGCCGGGAAACATGCTTGTGTGGATCTTACCGAGTGTCCCTCTTGTTGGGCTAAGGGACAATGGGTTTGTTATGGGACAAGCGGTGAAAGCGAATCGAGTAAAGTTGCTAAACACGAGAAAGCTTGTTTAGAGAATCAACACGATTTACCCTTTTGCTTTTGATACATTTGGGTTCCTAACTTTGCAATGTGGAGTTTTTGACTAGGGTTCAACGGGTTGTGCAAAGTAATTTTATGACCCCTAAGTCACAAAATTTCATTTTAGTAGAATTGGTTTTGCTATTCGAAAGGAGGTTCTGTACTGAACTTTGTCGCCTGCTTCTCGCCATCTTATCAGAATCCGTTATTACAAGTAATAATAGAAAAACCATTGTTTTTTATTTAAAAAAAAAAAAAAAAGAATAAAAACGTAAAAAAACAGACGGAAACGTATAAAAACGGACGAAAAACATATAAAATCGTACCTAAAGTCGAAAAACTTTAAATTATAAACAACCGTTATTATAAAGGATAGACGATGCAACGGTTTTAACCAAAAAGGCTAACGTGTAAATGATAACGAAACTCACTTAACACCAATTAAAAAAAGGACCATAAGTGTTATTTTTTGCAAAGATAAAGACTGTGTTTAAACTTTTAAAACTATGAATGAAACTTTATTCCATGTAATTTACTCTAACTAGCTTCTGCTAGCCAGCCGACAGCTAAACAATTCTAGAATGTAAAGTTACCATAGATTCACTCACTGATCGCATATTAATAAGGGTGGTCCATTGGGTTGTAATGACCCAAATTGGCCTCGCCCAACAAAACAATGTAACGTACATATGCCATTTTCACTTGCTGAAAAATTAACGTTAGACATTTTTCTTAAACAAGCAACTAAGATAATAGTATTTATTTCTTTACTTTACAAATACTGATAATAATTAAAGCCAAAGTAGCAACATCAACTTAGTAATTATAGTCTCACTACTCAACCATATACTATTCATGAAATACAAACACTGCACACTATCATGTGTCTTTTCTTCTTAGTTCATTAGTATGGTACCCAAACAACATGATCTTCAGGTAAGAAATGGCAAACTGGAACACTTCCTGGTTTCACTTTAAGCACTTGAAAGGCCAAATGTTTCGGGTTCCATTTTGCAGTGTCTGTGTGACAAACCGCGACCGCTTTCACTTTGGTACCATCAACGCCCACTAGAGAAACCGCGTATGCTTTAGTACTAACGGTTTTATGGCAATAAAAGACAGCATACGCGTAGTTTTGCTTATGGCAAACCACAGCTTTATTTGCAGCCAATTTTTTCGCAACTTCGATTTTGTACTTTTGTAACGGGTACTTTCTTTAGCGTTTACTTCGGTTGAAACAGCTTTTACGTTTTACCTAACTTTGTTGTACTAAAATCAACCATAGATTCTAGTGAAGTAGCACAGTATTTTCCTCACCTTCAATACCTTTGTTTTCGCATTCGGTAAGTGTCTGCTTCATGATTTCGGCTTCAGTTGACTCGGGTTTGACCTCAAATTCGTTGTAAATTTCAGGAAGATTTTTTGAGGAAAATGGTATCGAATCAGCAACTTTTCGTGGTAAAAATGTCGATTTTCCATTGCTTTTTGTGAAATGTAGGTTCATTTCTTCGCCTTGTTTCAAATCCTTTTCCAAGAAAAATAATGCGACGTTGGGGTCATCTTTTAACTGATCCTTTGAGGCAGCATAGTTGTATGTGAACGGGCTGCCCCCGGGTTTTACTCCGACATAAACCGGCTTGCCCTTGTGTCCACTACGGACCGTGACACCACCTTTCCCGACACCAACTTTCGTTCTTTTTCCGGGCTTTCCAGCATGCACGCTGACACCGCCTTTCCCGACACCAACGTTAGTTCCCTTCCCTGTGTGCACGCCAACACCACCTTTACCGACACCAACGTTAGTCCCTTTCCCGGTATGTACAGCCACACCGCCTTTCCCAACGCCTACATTTGTATGTTTCCCTGGTTTTCCAGTGTCCACGGACACACCACCTTTCCCGACATCTACCGCGGTGTTCTTTTCGTCATTCCATTCTGTTAATTAGCAAACTTATATAAGTAATTTATTCGTTAACATTAATGAATAACATGATACAATATTTACATGTAACGAAATATAAATAAACCTGTAGTAGTGTATAAAAGATCCTTGAGTGATTGTGGCATAGGACTATTTGGCAACACTGATTTCCAGTAAACTTCAGGAGTCACTGCATGACTTCCTACAAGTGCTAGCTGATAACCATAACACAAATTAAACATGCACACACAGATTATTGCAGCATATCAGCTAAAATGGACGACATATTTTGTTCCTATGAACTATCTTATAAGAGTCAGACAGAGATATAATTATAATGAAAGATATACAAACTTACAGAAAAAAGTGTAATAACATGGAAAAGATTGAACCCCATTGGAGAGAAACTGAAACCAATGCTAAAACTGAATCTATGTGTGATTCTGATGATGTTTGAAAGAGGGGGTCGATGTAGAATTTATATAAGCGGAAGATAGGGTTCATTAATAAAAATGCAACACCTCACCAATAAGTACGACTGGTTTTAATTATATGCCAACTACTACCTATACAAGCTTCAACTATGCCAAGCCCACATGTGTTCGATATGACCCGTAATATGGACGTGTTGATGGTATGTGATGGCTAACCGATTAAACGACAATCCTTTAATACAAGTTTTGATTATGTGTTTAAAAGGTTAAAAACATGTTTCATACAAAACCTATTTAACAACTAATAACCATAAAAAGCTCAACAACAAAATGCGACACACTGAAATTGTTAAACAATGAATACCATTTGTATTTTCAATGTTTAATTCTTATTAAAAATAAATAAAAAATTAAAAGATAATTCTGAAACATTATCACAATTGAATGACCAAATTAAACTCTTTTATACGTAAACTAACTAAGAAAGATCGTGATCACGAAGAGTTTAACTAGCTATTGAATCCCATTAAATGTCACATCGATTTTTCATTTTCATAATTCACACCTCAAAATACTATCTCACTCACAACTAACTTCAACTAGCCTTTTGAGCTCCATCAATTCCTATTTTTTTTTGTCATTATTTCAAACAAACTAAATTTATTTTATTCAAATAAAAATACAAAATTCTTCTAAATAACATTTACCGGGCCTTCTTATGAATAGTTCTCATTTTTTTTACCCACACTCGTTTGTTGTACCACGTGGCCATATTTGTTTAGACCGCCCGACCCAGCCTATTCATCTTCACTCACATCCTTCGTTTATCTTTTAGATCCAAATGGGTATACCTCCGGAAAATAAAACAGTGATATATTCATCCGAAGAAAATGCTACCGTTTGTACTAGAATCGATTGTGAGGGGGCTACAGTCAGTCGTACCATCAAACCCATTTTTTTTATTGCATTTGTGGATGTCTCTTTGCCATATGTTGATTGCTACAGGTTCAATTGCATTTTCGTCCACATACTTTTTTATGCTTCATATATCTTCAATTTGTATAATTAAAGTTAGGTGGATCAATTATCTATGATAAAAAAAATCAACAGGTTTGGTGTTTTGAAGATTTGATACTAGGTTTGATGTTTTTCCCTTTTTGTGTGAGCTTTATGGCTTTTGCCCTATGTTGTATTTAGGTTTCATTGATGTTTGTCGTGCCGTACAGTGGTTGTCTTTATATTTATTGTTGTTCATATTAGCTATATTCATTGTGGGTTTGTTATATTTAGGTGTTAGGGTGATTAAATGTTGCTTATGGTACTTTGGATGTTAGTTAGTCTTAGGTGTTAGGGCCAATAAATGATGTGCGGATTTTGGTTTAGGATTTAGGGTTAAAGGTGGTTGCAATTGAATGTTACCCAAATTAGATGGCATGTACCTTTTTTTGGGGCTGTTTTAATTTGTGTTGCAGCTTTCTTTATTATTATTATTTTTTTGATGATAAGTGCTGACTTTCTTCCATCTTTTTCTTTCGGCTTTTTTTTTCCTCTTTTGTCTTTGCAAACTATCGCTTCATAATGCTTTTCTTGCTCACCATAACTATTTCAAAAATGCTGATAGTTCTACTTTACTTGCTTTTTTGCTGTGTTCGTAATTGTTATGCATATCATTGTTTATAACTATGAACACAAAAAACATACCTAACTCTCAAAACATTCACAATTGTTCACTTCAAAACCTGATACAAAACAATGCTCCAAATATACATGGATGTACTGGATACGAAATGCGTGAGATCATTACGCCAATTGTCTCCACCTGTCAGCCATATGCATCTCAGTCTTTGGCTGCACCGAAGAGTCATTATGGCAAAGGTAGGGTCATGTATTTCTTATTCGTTGTTGATATACTTGCACATATTGTCATGTTTACCATGAAAACATTGACAGGCTTATGTTGGTTTTTGCTGATAGATATTGTTCAAGAGCAGAATGTGCACATTACAGGCCAACAAATACTTTTGGATCATGGTCGTCATATGGGAGAACTGTCTGCACCGATGGGTGGTTCTTTGGGGCTGAATTACAACATTGCAAGCAATTTGAAACACCTTTACTATGATCGCTTTAAAAAACGGTGTTGATAGGACAGTTGATCGAACGCCTAATAGTGTAACCAAAGGTGCTCTCATGTATTTTATTTTTGCACAAGAATTTAGGATAATTAAATCACATTCTCATGCTATTTTTTAAATCGGAATAGGATCGTCTACGCATGATAACATTGTTCACAGGAAAATCGAAAGAGGGGGAGACCACGAAAACATGCGGCCAGCAAAGAAGTGCATCTGGGTGGTTCATCCGGTTATGTGGACAACATTGGCAAACCAGTGGCTCCTAATATGATGGAAGGTAACTTTTCTACTTCTCTTTTTAAAATGCAGTTTTCCAAATTCTATTGCTTCCTATACAATATTGAATTGGCATTTAATAGTATTCTTTCATGTTTTAAATCGGAATAGGATCGTCTACACATGATAACAGATGTTCACACCAAAATCGAAAGAGAGGGAGACCACAAAAACAGGCGGCCAACAAAGAAGTGCATATGGGTGGTTCATCTGGTTATGTAGACACCATTGGTCAACCAATGACTCCTGATATGATGGAAGGTGACCTTTCAATTCTCTTTTAAAATGTGATTTTTCAAACTCTATTGCTTCCTATACAATATTGAATTTGCATTTGATAGTATTATTTACTGTCAATAGGGTTAGTTGCACGCAATATTGGTCCTTCAAAACAAAGTAGAAAAAGAAAAACCTCAAGCAATGACGTCGTTGGTACCTGTGTGCAATCCGATAATTTAGATGATGGTGTGCAAACCGTTGCTCACCAGTTGCCTTTGAATGTCACTGAAGGTAATCAGCTGTGTTTTATTTTGTATCAAACTTTTTTCAGCCACAAATTTTTTTTCCAATATTGGATTTGACTTTTCTATGTTTCTCTTCCAACAGTCATACCAATTGTCCAGGGTGATGTTGACACTGGTGTTACATCTGGTGATTCCTATTGCCCACAAACTCGGGAAAGATAAATGTAGGACCTTACTTTTATCAACCTTATCACTTTACCAAGCAAACCCAACACACGTAACCCAAGTTACGCGTATAAAACGTTCAACCGAAACACAAACATAAAGCTTACACAAAGAAGGAAAGATTAAGAGAGATGGTGACTTGATGTTTATACAAAAACCGTGTATGTGAGAGGATAAAGATAAACACAATAAAGTTGTATATTCCTTGAGAGAGAAAACACACACACACACACACACTTTCACACACCCTCAAATGACCATTTGAGGGTATTTATAGTACAAGTAACTTAAAACCCTAAAAGGCTTTGCTTGGGCTTTTCGTGGGTTGGACATGGATTAGGCTTTGGATACTTAAGCTTCAAACGACTAGCATAATCATAACACCCAGCCATTTAGCTTGGTCCAATCCACGAGCCCGTTGACTATTCTATCACGATATCTAACACACGCGTTACAAGTTCCTAATAGTGAATGACCATCACTTCTAATAAAACTATTAAGGCTAACAATCTCCCCACAAGGGTGGTCATTCAAAAGATGCTCCACTTGATAAGATCTCTACTTTCCTTAAGCTTGAACTTTGCGTGTAGATATAGAATAGTCATGAATCTCTGCTCCTTCATGCTTTGTGATCGAGATAATGTGGTTGTCTGCGTTGTCAACTTCGTTGGTTAGGTGTCTCCACGCCTTTCTCCACCATGCTCACATTTCTATTTGTCTTTTGGTTACCAATGATGTAGTTCTAGTCTTTACACTTTGTAGATTCTTTGACATTGACGAAGAATCATCTTTAACTTTGAGTAGCCTTTGATTTTGATGAGAACTTTCATGTGTTGTTGGTATGAGCATGTGGAGAATCAGACGATCAATCCGCCCCGAGCTTCCATAAGAAGAAAACATAAAACAGGTTAGTAATAAGCGGATTCCGACACTTACAAGTTTGAATTTCGAGGGTGTTAACAACATAGTGTGAAAACACGCCTCTAATTCTCACGAGGCCGCTCGAACCGGAGTCCCACAAGTGAGATAACGCGATATACCGGTACATCTACATTCGGATGAGTCGTCAAGTACACGAAGCATCACTTCACGATCAGACCGCTTTAGACACACTAAGCGTAATCCACGGGAGTTACCGAAGTGACTGCCGTGGTCGCTGATGTTGACCACAGCAGAGTTTCCATTCAATCACCGAGGATTACAATTGTGAAACCTCATAAATGTTCGGCAGATTGCTAAGATCTGCGTGGGACTCTATAATATATCACTTGTGTCCTTATTGATGAACAACAAGCGATGTCATGTCATGTGTTCCTATGAGATCTTTTGATGAATCTCGTGGCTCTAGACTCAATTAGTGCATTTTGGTTTTCCCGAGCGGAGACTAGGGAGAGGTCTCTTTCTTCAATATTAACAATCTCTAAGAGAAAGTCGATAGATTATGTAGGGTTCCCAGTGAGAATGAAACAAACCTTTTAAGAGGAATTGAGTGGCTAGAAGGTTTAGTGCAGGTGCGTCCACCGGGTCCATGACGCCTTGGTCTTCAATACTAGTGTCATCTAGTGACATCCAAGAGTATATGTATTGAACCCGGTTTACGCCTAAGGTTGAATATGGAGGGCTATTTCTTTTCACCCTTTCTTCACATTTCTTTTAATTCTTCAACCCTTCTTTCTCCTTTCTCACATTACTCCTTTTTCAATCATTCCTAAGGACTTCTAGTTCTACACTATTGGTGATGTCCTTGGTAGATCCCTCCGACTCTGGCGGATCATAGGATGAATTTCCTATCCTTAGTCACCTTATAACTCCATGACCGTCCTATTGTTGCCATAAAACCATTTTTCTTGAAAATCTCTCGAATGTTTATGATAGAAAACATGTTTGGAACACTCCGAGAGTTTTATATTTTCGTAAACACCCCTTCACATGTGCTTATAAGTTTTAATGTAAACGCACGAGAGGGTAGAGTTCGCACGCTTTGAATTGATCGACTTTAAATGAACTAGACCGATTCGAGACACGCTTACATCACTAGAGAACTAGCTTGAAATTATTACCCGTCTCCGGTCAAGTCATAGAAAGTTTCTCGAGATGGTACATGATTCCTCGTCAATTCATTGGTTCCATCTAAGTCGAGCTCATTATGAGATTCAAACCACGATCATTAAACATTTTTGATCACATTTTAATCACGCCTCCTCCCCTCAAAAATAGCATATTCGTGATATTTTGATATCAATGATTAAAATCATTTTAGAATATTTTGGGAGACAAACGGATTTGATTTAAGCATGAATTTGGAACATTTTGTTTTATACTCCCCTTTAATAAAGCATAATCAATTAAAGGGTTTTAGAGGAGTTATCTTGAACACAAAATACTTTAAAAGATTTTGAAAAATCTTTTGAACAATCTTGAAAAGGTGCTCAAGATGATGATGATTTCTCACCATTTGTAAATGTAGTGCATCAAGCGCACACTAGTGATTTTCATTAAAAAGCACGAGTTTTGATTTGAAAAATAATCAAAAGTCATCATTTTGGTCCGGTTTCGTCTTGATATATAATGAAAGCCATTATTTGAAGAAATTTTGAGAAACGACATGTTTTAGAAAACATATAAATAACTCTCGCTCAAGCATCATGACATGCCCGTATCATTGTTGAATGACATTTCTAGATACGTCATGTAATATCGATTATACGGAGACATGTCGTGAGAAGAATATTTTGGATTTTTGATTTTATATTGTTTTGTATTTTTGAAAATTTCTATTTTTGTATTTTGCTTTTGTTGGTTTTATAAAAGAAATGGAAAATCAAAAATAGAAGATAGAGAGAATGAAGAAGAAGAGTTTACAATTGGAACCCTCGATGAGATGGGTTCGAGATATTTGATTCACCGCACCAAAGAAGAAGAGTTTTCACAAATAATGAGTGTTAGAAGTACAAGATTCCTCACGGTGAGGGTGATCACTATCAACGGTTGTAGTGGTTTTGACTTCCTTAACTTGATGAGTTTCACTATTATCTATGTTGGTGCAAGTATCAAAATCTTTCCCTGGGAATCCATCTAAGACCCACTTGAGTTGAAAACTTTTCCGTGGGAATCCACCTTAGGTAAGATCTAGGAGTTGTTTTCTTATCGATTCAAATGGAAGACTCATTTTTGAAAAACTACGTCTCAAGAGATCCACCTATTAGGTTTCCTTTGATGTTCATCTTGTCAACGGGTTTGTTTCTATTTGGTGTCTTACTTGATTGTGCCTTGTACGAGAATTATCTTTCTTGAGATATTGTGAGACACATGCATCATGATTAGTGAAAAGACACATTTTTACATGTAGTACGATAAATTCAATATTCTTGTTTAAAACAATGACTTTAACTTTGTCACTACGTCTTTTGAAATTGATTCTTGTTCGAAAAGGACCTAGAATTCCTAGTGTTGTTTTCTAAGGGCATATCATTTTCTTTTAACAACTACTCTTAGATGCAAGCCAATCCCTAGTCTTTTGTAGAGTATTCCTAGGTAATGGTTTACTACTACTACTAGTGCCTTGAAATCTTGTAGAATTTATCACCCTAGATGTGGCACCAAGAATTCCGTCTTTTCGAGTCCGTGCCTTTTTCCTAGCTTCTTCTAGATAGTGATTGTTGACCATGTCGTTAGAACCGATGATTCTTTAAGCGGATTTTTGGTCACATTCCGTGTACTATTCCTAGAAATGCCGGTGAAATAACTTTTGGTGTTTCAAAGAATCGCTTTTCTTTCTCAAAATCTGTTGATAATTCTATTTTAATAGGCAAAGTCGTGGAGTATTGCTTTTGACAAATCATTTTTCTCATTGACTTTTGGAGGAACTCGAGAAATAGACATTTTGGTTTGAAAACCGGTTTGGGAACATTTGTTTTCTCCTCGACCAATGGTTTTGCAAACTTAGTATCCACACCTTTCCTTTTAGACTTTCCACCGAACTCTCAAAAGATCATTTTGCTCTTGCATGTCCTTGTAGGCACGCCATACGACAGCTTTGTCATACTTGCATTCCTCGATTTTCGATCAAGTTGTTTAAAATAGGACACATTTTCTTTTCAAGTTTTTCAAGAGCTTTTCATATTTTGAAACAATTGCGGAGGTCTCGACTGAGTCTTTCATGATCTTCAATGTAATATGTTTGTAAAATAATAGACATGATATCGGTAGTCATAACATCTTCAAGAGAGAATCATTTAAAATTTCCAAAACTTTGACGTGTTCAACACTTTCATTAGCTTGCTTTACTGTGGATTTATGGTCCTTGACAAAGTCACTGTTTCTTTCAAAAAGGCTTGTTCAAAATGGATTACCCTTGAGTTGATGTTAGTCACCGAGGGGCAATTGAGTTTCAAAAACGTTTTCTCAATATCAAAACTATTAAACCAGATGTTTGTTGTAATATTGGTTTTAGTTTTAACGGTCTCTTGAAGATCTGCAATTCTCATTTTCACATTTTCCAAAATACTCCTGGCATCACTTGTGTTAAAAGGATTGTTTGAAGACATTTGTTCAATGTTCGAAAGAGATTTGGAGACAACAACTGGTTTTGAAACTGATTTTGAAACTGGTGTTGACACTTTGTTTGAAACACTTGGTTTGGTGGAAAACGTTGATTGAGAAACAAACGAAATACCATTAATTTGGTTCCATTTATTATAATCAATAGGTTTGATTTCGGATGTTTTGTTTCATTTTGATCTACTCTCCTCGGATAATTCCAACGCTTTCAAGAGAATCATGCACAATTATGGGTTCATGCAAAGGTTTTCCATTGTCCAACACATTCCGTTGTTTCGAGCTTTCTTGAGGAAACAAGGAGGTGAGTTACCAAGAGCCATTTTATGTGTAGTATAAAAATCGGATTTACTTGATTAGAAAGCATCTTGTTTGTCTTAGCGGAATGACCCGTTGTAAGAAGTAAATTATCCAATTTTTGATAGTTTCATTTTATCCATAATTTCATCAAGAAGAGAATCTTCTCGTTTTGAAAAATCATCATCAACTGCTTTCTTCTCTTTTCAAGTTCGAAAAATGCTTTTGTTTAGAAAGTTGGTTGTTTAGTTCGAAATTTCCTTGTTTAAAGATTTTATTTTCAAATTGATTCACATCAAGTGTATCGTATTTGAGTTGCAATTGTTTTTCTTAAAAGTAATCTCTCGTAACCAATTTCTAATTCGACATTTTGTTTGTATGAAATTCATAGGCTCGGCGTTCTCTTTGTAACTCTCAAGCTCGGTGGTCAATTTAACATTCGCGCCTTAACTTCACGATTGACCTTACTAACTTTCTCAATTTCAATGCCACAATTATTGATTAATGATTCAAAATAAGCGTGTTTCCTCATCGCCTCGGTTATTTTGTGCCACATAGCCTCCACTAGGATCCACATCCGAGTTTTAGAGTTAGTATTGCTACAACTCGGATTGTCCGGTATGTATCATAAGTAGGTGCCGCATCACGAATCGCCGCTCGTCATGAGTAAACACATCAAATATGACATTGTTATAACATGGATCAATGATTGGTACCTCGACATCTGCGTTGGCGTCATAGACGGGAGGTGCGTCGAGTCGGTGTCGTGCTTAGTCTCCTCAAGATTTGCCATGAAGATACAGGTTGCATTGAGTTCCTCGAGGTCTTCCAAATCATCCACAATAGCGAAGAAATCATTTTCTCAAGACTCAACCGCATCCACGCTTCTTGTACTTATGCTAATGAAGATAGCTTTCGAAGAAACTCAAGATTCTTCTTGTGCGCTTAGTGGGGACAGTTGTGCTATGTGACCTATTCCTTGACAGCTTATAACACTTAACCCGACACCCGGATTCACATTTCCATAATTCCCAACGACCGAGTCAACATTCCCATTCGATTACCATCGCTTATTCCCAACATCCCGACCCATCCGATTACCTTGATTTTGAACCGCTGATTACCCATGCGAAATCCAAGAGCATATCCTCGCTGATTCCATTAACTCCAACCATTTGTCCTTGATTACCCATATTCACACCCTACCGTGCAATTTTCCTGCTATTGAGTGTTTGATGAAATCCTTTGGTTGTTGTTAGTTGGTGTGGAATAGCGATCGCTGAATGCTTTACCCAATAAAGAAAATATTTGTGACAAAGCTTCGGGTTCCATTTCAAGATCGGTGATTCCTTGTTCATGGTAATGTTGTTGTTCGTGGATAGGTTTGTTGTTGTGGTTGTGGAATGTATTGTTGCAAGTTGTTGTTGGAAGATGATGAAGCTTGTTGTTGTGTATTAACGAAGGTTGAGTCTTTGCAATGAGTGCCAATGGATCATGATTCTTTGCCAATCTTTCTTTCCCGACTTCATTGACTTCACTTGGTTTTGTTTCGAAAATCATTCGGTTGATCAAAGTTCACCCGATGAAGGTCTTTTGTTTGGTTGACAATAGTTACATATCGTCCCCATTCTTACGGAAGATTGTTCAGAACTTGATGTTTTGAACGATAGTTCGGGTGTCGCTTGTTTCGATTAGCTCATTCATCAAAGTGCAAAACCTTCCATAGTAGGGTTCAATGGATTCTCCGGAGTAGAAGTAAACTTTTCCCATTCGGTTAGCGACTTGTTCTCCATGTCTTGTTGACCAATTTCGCTCCATGACAAAGCCGCCTAACACGCTTCCCACATATCAAAGGCGCTTTCACAACCGCTCTACCGCAAAGAAAGATGTCTATTGGTAAACCCGGTTGGATAATATGAATTGCCATGTCATCTGCTTTGACTTGTTTCGATCCTCTGCAGTGTATTGATTCGTATTGAAGACGAGAAGATGGTGGGACGGAGGTGTTGCATCCGCATTTCCGTACATGAACTTGTTGAGGTGGAAGGGTCCATCCCGAATGGATTTAATCATGAGTTTCCCATTAGGTTTGGTCTTGATGTAGCGGAGCATTAAACTTGTCCATTGAAGATAACCACCTTTTGCCAACATAGGAGGTCGGTTTCGCACCGCCGCATGAATGTCTTGTTGAGTTGCCATTGATGAAGGTATGATCCGATAAAGTTGATGTAGGATCGATTCAACGATAAAGGAGTTGTGGTTGATGAAGATTAAGCTTTCGGTTGAGGTGTTTCCAAAGTCGTACTCAGAACCTTGGTTCTTAAAAATTTTCGCCCAAAATTTGAAATTCACTATAAAAATCAATTCTAAGGTCGTATGAAAAATTTGAGTTATGACAATTTTGACGCCAAATTTGACCCAAAAATTTGAATTTAGGCCCAAAATTTGAATTTTGACCAAAATTTTCACAGTTAAACCAAAATTTGAATTTCGCGTAAAAATGAACGTTTAGTCTCCTCAAAATTTAAATTTTACTCAAGTTTTCCTGCCAAAAACGTTTTTTTTTTTTTTTTTTTTTTTTTTTTAATGAAAACGAAGAGCTTAGGCGTAGAAACACGGTTACGAGTGAGACGATGCTTAGGCGTAGGATCTTATGCGTGGGAAGCTTAGGCATAGGATTCCTTAGGCGTAAAAAGTATCTTCACGCGTAACCTTAAGCTTATGCGTAGACAAAAGTTACTCGTAAACCCACGCGTAATTGTGAAGTTATGCGTAGAGTTACTCGTAAGTTTTTAGCTTATGCGTAAACTATGGTTAAGAACCAAAATCCTTTACACCATCCACGGCAGTAAGGGATATCCACAAGTCGAGTGTTCCACACACTTATCCAAGTGAGGAAGCATCGAGTAACCGCTATAGCTCAAGATTCTTCACCAAATGTTATGCGTGAAAACTAGGGTTTTGACTTTTGACTTCTACGCATAAGAAATTTCCAACGATTCAAATGATTTCTTTTGCACGAGATAGCCTTAAAACACTCGAATAACCCAAAATGTTAAACATTTTCACCCAAAGTGCTTAGATAAGTTACAGTAGAAATGACCAACGAACCAAAAAGAGTTTAAAACTTAACCAAAACGCGTAAAGCTTCGAACTTTTGCAAAAACTGAAACTTTAGCACCAAATAAACCTTAAACCACAAGAATCTTGAATTTTAAGTGCAAAATTAAAGCTTTAAGCGTGACAAATATGTAAACGAGCCTTTAGAACCCTTCAAAACAAACACAACCACTCCTAAAGCATTGTTAGGCGATTGATACCAATTGTTAAACACAACCTTATCACAAACCCAACACAGATACAAGTATCACCACGTTTACCACGCTACGCGTAGAAAAACGTTCAACCCAAACACAAACATAAAGCTTACACAAAGAAGGAAAGATTAAGAGAGATGGTGACTTGATGTTTATACAAAAACCGTGTATGTGAGAGGATAAAGATAAACACAATAAAGTTGTATATTCCTTGAGAGAAAAATACACACACACACACACACTTTACACACACCTCAAATGACCATTTAAGGGTATTTATAGTGCAAGTAACTTAAAACCCTAAAAGGCTTTGCTTAGGCTTTTCGTGGGTTGGACATGGATTGGGCTTTGGATACTTAAGCTTCAAACGGCTAGCATAATCATAACGCCTAGCCATTTAGCTTGGTCCAATCCACGATCCCGTTGACTATTCTATCACGATATCTAACACACGTTACAAAGTTCCTAATAGTGAATGACCATCACTTCTAATAAAACTATTAAGGCTAACAATAAAGGCGCATGAATCAGCGTTCCGAAACACGCATGCGGAAATCAAATTCATATAATGATGTTCACACCATTGGGCAACCATCAAATCCTGATGCAGTTAAAAGTGAGTATTTTTTTCACTGTTGCATAAATTTATTTTTAGCTAAAAATGCCTTTAACTTTTGAGGTACTTTCTTTGGCGAACAACAACACATGTGCTTGATGATGGCCAGCCAAGTGTTGCAGAAAATGTTAGTCATCGGTGCAAGGTAAAAAGGAAATAGGCGCCGGTCACCCTATAGAAGGTCTCAATGTCATCGCTCTCTCATAAGTAGCTCCCACTATAACTCGAACAATGACTATGCAATAGTGATGAAGGGTCATCTTCTCATACAAAGACAAGGTCGGTGTTGTTTTTTTTTAAAAATGCTTTATCTTTTTGCAAACACATATTCTCAAAACTTGAAATTGATTATGATTTGTTAATCAAGGTAGATGCATCACCGCATATGATGATTTAGGAGATCGCACTAAGCGATGCTATTATTGTAACGCTTTTGGCACTGGGAGCAGCCTCGTGGCACCATTTTAGAAATGGTTTACCTCAATACCATTTAAGTTATGGACGTGGTAGAATTTTATGGAGCCGCATTTAAATCTACCTCGAGATATCAAGAAACTACTTACACACGTGCCATTTATGGAAAATATCCGAGCCTACAATCGATGTTTGCAATGAGTTCATTCGGTGCAAAAGTTGATGACACAACCAATAATGGTAGAGGGCCATTTGCTTTTAAAGTTTTGGGTCAGATATACCATCGCCAATTGATGATGACCCAAAAGTTTTACAGCTATATCTCTATGGCACGTAGAATGAGGTTCAACATAGGTTGAGGCATTTTTCAAATTCAGATGGCTCTGGTTTAGATCCAGAGATCGTGGAAGGGCTCATTCACTTCTTAGATGGCCACAACGAATCGGTACGGATATTTAGAACCGCACGGACAAATGTCTTGAACATGATGTCCCGCATTTAAGGTGAGGCTTTACAAGGTGAAGGCCCACGTTGTTATGAACTTCCACATCATCGCAGACAGGCGCCATTGTCTTTGACGCGCCCAAAAAGTGAGTCAAATTACGATGTTATCCTGTAATACAGAGATGGTCTATTAAAAAGAATTAGCAAGATCCATAATTTGTACATGTCATTACGTTTTCCATTGATTTTCATCTATGGTCAACCAGGATATCATACAAAGTTAAAGTTAAGAACAGTAGATCCAAACAATGAGCCAAAACGGGTCTCAATGAATGCATTCTACACATACCAGTTGCACCCAAGGAATGATAATTATAATCTGCTTTTTCGAACTAACAAAATTTTACAGCAATACATCATTGGGGTATATTGTTGTATAGAACATAATAGGATGGATTTTTATAGGACGCATCAAAGCGATATTCGAGGAGACTATTTGTCAGGCCTCTATGATGCAGTTTCAAGAGGAGATCATGATGGGTCACAGGCAGGTTCGCGAATTATATTACCTTCCTCATTTATTGGAGGGCCAAGATATATGTACAACCATTACTTGGAGGCGTTGGCGATTTGCCGGGTACTTGGTAATCCACGTTTTTTTTATTACATTCACATGTAATGTAAAGTGGCCTGAGATTCAAAGATACATGAGTCAGTTTCCTCATTTGACTACAACAGATAGGGCAGATGTAGTATGTAGAGTATTTGAGCAAAAGATTAAATCATTAATAAAGTTCCTCAAGAAAGGGCACACATTCGGCCACGTCACAGGAGGTATGTCTATTGTTATTTATAAAAAGGCCTTGCATTTTATCTTTCAATCACTTTTATTCACTCAATAACTACAGAATGTCGTATTCCAACATGTTGTTCTAATTTTAGTTGTTTGGATTTTTATATGCAGTATTGTATACTATTGAGTTTCAAAAACGGGGGTTACCGCATTGTCACACACTGCTTTGGATTTCTTCGTCAAACAAGATTGAGACTCCTCAATATGTAGACCAATACATTTCTGCAGAGCTACCTGATCCTGATGTTGATCCACGCACTTATAAAATCGTTTCAGAGATGATGATGCATGGACCCTGTGGCAAGGCCAACTTGAGTGCACCATGTATGCAAGGCGATACGTGCACTAAAAATTTCCCAATGAAATATAATAATGAAAATTTATTTGATGACAAGGGATATCCACATTATAAAAGAAGGCAAGGGAAATTTTACACAACAAAAGGGCAGATGAAGCTTGACAATAGCTATGTGGTGCCGTATAACTGCGATCTATGCTTGGCATTTGAAGCTCATATTAATGTCGAATACTGTGGATGGAGCATGCCGATAATACATATGTTTAAATATATATCAAAAGGAACTGATCGAATCTATGCCAAAGTAACAAGGTCTCATGGTGAAGCTTCAACTTCGTCAATGAAAACAGAGCCATGCATTGATGAAATTGAAATTATCTTGATGGCGGTTTATATGTCCTCATGAAGCATGTTGGCGAATCCTCAAATTTTAAATACACGAAGAGAACCAAGAAGGCAGATTCTTCGGTCCATCTAGAAAACATGCAACATGTAACCTTCGAGATGATGACAATTTAGTGTCTGTGGTTAACCGTCGTGATCACAAGTTGATAACACTAACAAAATGGTTTACTTACAACATTCAAAATGAAGATGGAAGGCATCGACATAATTACAATTTCCATCGAGTTTGTATGGTATGCGGATCGAAAAAGTCGGTCATGTAGGAAAACTAACGATCTTCTATTGGGCGGCTTGCATATATACACCCAACTTCGTGGAACTTTTCTACTTAAGGATGTTATTATGTCATCAAAAGGGTATAGAGGCTATACTGAGCTTAGATCACCAACCAAGTTGTGTATCCGACGATCGTCTTTGCATGTGACGCCTTTCGTTGCGCTTGGTGATGATAAAGAATGGGATACATCTCTTGAAGAATCATGTGGCTCGACTTCATCACCGTAATCGAGGTTCCTTTTCGCTGCTTCTTACTCATTGTGAAGTTGCACAACCTTTGCGCTTATGGAATAAATATTGGCAAGAAATGGGCCATGATATTCCAGCAATTGTCTCACACAGGTTCGCATTCGCAACTACCACGTCAATGATGATGAATTTCAAGGATATATATTATATGAATTAGAAGTGATACTTACCAGTTGTGGCAAATCAGTACAAAATTATGGTTTACGGGCACCCCGAAAGAGTTGTTGGATCAATTAAACAACCGACTATTAATGGAAGAGAAGAATTACAACAGGAGATGTTGGCGCAACAAAGAGATGAGTCGGTTCCAAGGTTAAACAATCAACAAAAACACATATATGACCTTATCATAAATGCTTTTAAAGTAGCTAAGCAAGAGTTGATATTTGTGTATGGTCATGGAGGAACCGGTAAAACTTTCCTGTGGAAAACAATCATCAGCACTGTACGGTCTGAAGGTAAAATTGTGTTGGCAGTTGCTTCCTATGGCATTGCTTCTCTTCTTTTTCCATCAGGCCAAACTGCACATTCAAGAATCAAGCTCCCACTAGAACTCACAGAAGAGTCACTTTGCAGCATTAAAAAAACACTCAGATAGGAAATCTTTTAAAAGAGACTGATCTCATTATCTGGGATGAAGCGCCAATGAACGACCGACGATGCTTTGAAGCATTAGATAGAGCTCTGAGAGACATATTAGATGCGCCAGATGTTTATTTGGTGGAAAAACAATCGTTTTAGGCGGTGATTTCCGACAAACACTTCCGGTCAAAAAAGGTCCACCAAAAATGGAAATAATAGCATCGTCTATTGCAGAATCACACCTCTGGCCATATTTTCATGTCATGACGCTTAAAGAAAACATGAGGTTGTTCCGCTCAGATTTGAATCTAGAAGAACAAAGCTTGGCACACTCATTTGTAGCATGGCTCATTGATATTGGTGATGGTAAGATTGGTGAACCTGATGAAGAAGACAGTAGACATTCAGCATGGTTTGAGATCCCTTCTAGATATTGCATACAAGATGATGAACAAGGTCTCTTAAATCTCATAGATTTCATCTATGATCAGCCTACACTTGAAACACCTTCAGCAATTACTTTACAAGAAAAGGCAATTGTCTGTCCAAAGAATGAAACAGCTGACATCATTAATTTAAAAGTTTTATCCATGGTTCATGGTGAAATAATGACTTATGCAAGCTATGATATAGCCATATCGGTTGGGAATAGCGGAGCTGAAACAGAGATGTTATACCCTGCTGAATATATAAACACATTTAAGCTGCCAGGCTTCCCGCCACATGAGTTAGAGCTTAAGGTTGGATCACCGTGTAATGTCATTAAGGAATGTTAACTTGGCGTGGTATGTGAATGGGACACGATGATAGTGACACGGTGATGTCAAGACTTATTGAAGTGCAGATTATCACATGCACAAGAGTTGACAAAAAAGTTTTTATTCACAGAATACCACTAATCCATAAAGATCCAAATCTTCCTTTTGTTTTCAAACACACTCAATTCCCTATAAAGCTCTGTTATGCTATGACAATAAAAAAAAGTCAAGGCCAATCTCTAAACAAAATTGGTGTTTACCTTCCTGAACCAGTCTTTGGCCATGGCCAGTTGTATGTCGCTTTCTCTAGAGCTACATCTCCTCATGGATTAAAAGTTCTTATTAAACAACAAGAAAATCAAAGACAAAATGTCATAAAAAATATTGTTTATAAAGATTTTTTAAGAAAAACAAAAGACACATCCTTTCTTTTCACAACACAAATATAGGCATTAATATTTGTCTTTTTTTGACAACAAACTTCTTGCTTCTTTTGTTGCTAATTTAGTTTCCTTTTTTTTTCCTTTTTTTTTTTGGGTTTTTGGATTTGTTTTTTTTTATGTTTTTTGTTTGTCCTTTTATTATTAGCACCACCTTAGGATTCAGGTTTTCTTATGTTGTAGCTTCATACAAAATTTACCACAATCTTTTGGTCATAAACGTCCTTTAGATAATGGCATCACAACTACATATTAGTATCTTTTGCTTTTATAAAGTTATCATAAAAGTCAAGAAATGCAGTAGATTTGCAAACCACCGCTTTTATGTGCGTATGTGATAATCTTAGTCTTTGAAATACTTATTCCCTTTATCATTATTATTTTTCTAATCTTTTCGATTTGACTTTCTTTTTATGACTTACCAAAGACAATGGAAGAAAATGCGATTCTTGTGGTGGAACATGCTTCTCAAGACAAAAGCATTGAAACTAGCGATGCAACCGTGCGCTGTAACGATTCATCGCTTAAAGCCGTCATCTCATACCAAAATGCTCAAGCTAGAGTATACGAAAAAATGGACTTGACCACTTATAGCAAAAAGGATGCAACTGGATTCACGAAAAAAAGAGACTGGATTTTGTCAGATCTTGATAGATCAAGAGGTATCTGTTAATTCAAATAGGATAGATAAAATGTAGCGACAATCCGAATTTGTCTAATAAGAAATAAACATGAACAGGGGAATGCTATACAAGCCAACATGCATGTTAAGGAAATTGACTACTTCAACCCCAAAATTAAGCTTGGGGAGGTCTACAGAATTTCAGAGTTCATGTGTGAACCGACGAATCCTTACCAACAAACAATTAATAATAAAACAAGCCTCAGATTCGGAAGAGCCACAAAATTTGATGTTATACAAGTAGCAAACATCCCGCACCACTACTTTGATTTTGTTTCATATAACCAGACTTGAAGATGTATTCCTGCAGAAGATGCAGCCAAGGTAATGCAATACCGATTCTCACGGTAACCTTTATACTCGCATTTTTCAACACAGAAGGAATGCTAAAATACTAACACTTATCCGGTAATGTACTACATAGGATGTTTGCGTTCGTCAGAGAGATTATATGCATACCAAATGCAAGCCAAGATGAATCATGCAGAGGAAAGTGGATATTGAAAATTTAAGGTACATTAATTTATACTTAAAACTTTTTTTGGTAAAAAATAAACTAGCAAGATTTATGGCTTCTTTTATAACTTGCTCATCTTCCCAGTGGTAATGTTGTTGAGTACACTATGTGGGATGACAATGCTGAAAAATTTGGAGACGAAGACTTTCAGGCAATGCAATGTACCAATTATAATCGCCGTCGACTCTTACGAGTCACAAAATTTAGAGGTATTGCATTGACGCTTTGTAAAACTTAAATGCCGATTTTCCGACATTCTAAAACAATGCCATGACAGATTAGCGGTTAGTGGCAACTTCGCAACCCGATACTATTTAAACCCGCAGATACCGTGGTTGAAGAAGCAAGAGCGAGGTAAACTATTTAAGCCCAAAGTTTCAATATTACATCATCTTCACATAAAATTGGCCAATTCTAATTTTCCAATACTAAACAGCACAAAGAAAGGTACCAAAACAACACCACTTCAGACACCAAGATTCCATACGAAGATCTCGAAAAAGAAAAGTTCCACAACAGATTCCCCTTAAAGATACTTTTGAAACAAGATCCTGAAAGCTACAAGGTCAGTTTTATGTTGCGCAGGGTTGATGCGGCTAGCATTCATTTACAGCTTTGCAACAAAGATTAATGCAAAAACATATAACACCTAACCATTTGTGCAAACATTTGTAGGAGTGCGCCACAACCGAGGCAACAATTACCAAAGATCAACAAAAAAGAGATTGGTATTACATGTCTTGAAACGAATGTGCCTCCAAAGTGAAAGAAGAAGGCGGGATGTATCGTTACCTCAACCATGGAAAATAAGCAAAGCCATCCTACAAGTACGTGATTTTGTAGCTTAGCTATACATAATATTAAAAAAAACATATGGGATAAAAGTGAAACCCTAATCATTTGACTCCATGAAACACGCAGGTATAATTTCAAAGATTTCATCACAGATCCATCTGCAACAGCGCCGATCACTTTCTTTAGCCCTGCAGCAGAATATATTACAGGGTATTCATGCTCAGAGCTACTATCAAACCACAAAGCACAAGACCCTCAAGAAATACCAGCAGAAATTTTTGCGATTGAAGGTCAAAAGAACATATTCCAAACTATTTCAACCCATTAGGTAGGACAACAGATTTTGTTGTCACTAAAGTTTTTAACAAGAACAAACAGCAAAAGGAAACAGTGAAGCTGATAGAACCAACCTCATGTAACATTATTTAAATCAATGGTTTCTGTTATTTTAAAAAAGAATATCCTAACTACAAATATTCAATCTTTATTTCTGCCTAACTAGGAGCACCAACGATGTCTCTCACAACGACAACCCAGCAAGATATGGAGGAAAACAAAAATGAATAAAGTGCCTCAAAAACACCAACAACTCAGTTCTTCGAAAATGATCTTGCGGAAGCAAAGAACCAAAAAGGCCAGTCCTACAAATTTAATATATCGTTGTGTTGAATAAAAAATTTGACGATCATAGCAACTGCAAGTTCAAATACTGAATCTTTGTTTATGAATAACTAGGAACACCACCGACACCTCTCACAGTGACAGACCAGCAAGATGTGGAACAACAAAAAGATAAATCAAGCGACTCAAAAACTGCGAAGAGGGTATTGTTCCAGGATGATCATGAAGATGCAAAGAGGCAAAAAGGTAAGTCCTACATATTTAATAGCCCGTTTTATTCAATAGAATATGTTACAATCATCTCTCATGGCTTTCATACAAATACTACAACAACAATGAAACTAAAATCACACACATGCATAATTGCAAAGACAACTGACAACATAAACCACACTTAATTGACACACATTCAGAAATCGATCAAATCCCTAAGTTTCTGGACAAAGATATCATTGTTGCGAGCATTCAACTCCAATTCACGTGCCATAATGCGCATCCGCATTATCTTTGGTCATCTCTAGCTTGAACCCCCTTAGATATTCTCGCTATTTTATGAGCGTAGGTGTTCCCAAGACTCTCTAACTCTTGAATGAAACCGAGCCTTTCATGAGTGATGCAAGCCAATCTTCTTGCAAGTGCGGTCATATGTTGTGCCATCCGAATATCTTTACCGAATATTGGTAAAAATACAACACTAGGATTTCAGACCAATTGTTAGAGTTAGCCTCAGCTCTAAGCTGATCACACTTAGGATGTCTAGACATCTCCTTCTCTTTCTTTTTATGACAACTTAAAAAATAAACTGCTTCAATAAGAAGGTGCACTAGCTGTCTTAATAGACAAGCGACAAATAAAAACAAAACACCCATACATACATCACTGTTTCTTACATTTGTTTTTGCTTTAATTTATCCATACTTAAATTAAAATCTTTATTATTACGTTTATTCATCACACTATCTTACACATGCATGTTACATAAACATAATCACAAACTTTATTAAACACGCACACATTATATGACACTGCACATTGACATTAGAAATCCATTAATCCCTTAAGTTTCATTACAAACACATCCTTATCACGAGCACTTAGATCCAATGCATTTGTCATTGTTACCATTTCACAACCTTTGATCATCTTTTCTTTGAAGTTCTCTTAAGTATTCCACGGTTTTACGTGAAAAAAGTCATATGCCTCCAACTCTTGAATGAAAAGACCCCTTTCAGTAATAATACTAACTAATCTTACACACAGTGTATTTATTTCTCGCGCCATTTCAATCTCCTCTATTGAGGCTTGCTGAAAATAGAAGGCTAACATGTCCGGCCAATTGCTAGAATTAGCATCATTTCTTAGCTTAGCACACTTAGGACGGCTTGGCATTATGTTTTGTTAGTTATTTTACACAACTAACCAATTGGTTTGTGAAAAAATTAAGATGCACATTTCATCATTTAAATACACAAAGTAAAAGCAAACTTCTTTTCACATGGCTATTCCACATTTGCAATCCCCATCCTCATAATTCAATCACTCACATGATGCACACATGCTACAATATTATTCAATAACAACAAAACAAAAGCGACAAATGCTACAATCGTTTGTGCAACCACATTTACAATATTTATTTGAAATCACATGGTATAATTCTCGCATTCCACATTTACAATCTTTGGCCTTATGATCCAGCCTTTGAAATAATGCATGCATGCTCTATTGTCATTGAGTAGCAAAGAAAAAGAATTGCAAATTATTTTATTGCTTGTAGCAACTTTAAAGTGCAACCACAAATTGGCATCGAATTTGTTTTTTTCACTTACACATACTCACAAGACTTACTATTTCAAGACACGTTCAAAACAGACAAATATTTGATAATTTTTCATGCCAATTTACACTTCTCGATTCTATACAATTATCAAACTTTAATATACCGATTATTTGTGTACCACTTTAGCTTGCAAAGAACAACTTGGCAACGAACCATAGACAATACCATTTACCTCCAACCATCCACACATTGAAAACATGAACAAAAATAATTATTGTGCATGTCATCTTACACTTCTTAGGGTGTTTACACTTATTAAACTTTAATATGAAACTTAAATAAGCATGCATCCACAAAAGCAAGGCTTTATTCATACCAAAATTCACATACTTGACTGAACAAAATACATTAAAATACAAGAAACTGAAAATTCAAAAGACCTTGCTGCCAATATACTTGCCAACACCAGCCACCAAACCAAGCACCACTAATCCTTTAGATGCATCAAACCTACATGGCGTTGATTTTCAGTTCTCCTTTAACGAACTAGATCCAAAACACCAATCAAATGCACTCAACTGCATCAGGAGCCACATCATCAAATGGACCAAAATACTGGCCCTCTTCGATTAGTTGATCTCTTCTCTCAATGTTAGTCTCAAGATCAACACATTTCTGCCCAATGTACACGATGAGACTCTCATTCTCTCTCCATTCTTGCACAAACAGATATTTGAAGTAATGTTGAAGTCGATTAGACCCACATGATTTGCTTTTAAATGCTCAATATTTGGTCTTGAACCCATGGTGGTTAAATGTAAACCGAATGAGAAATGACACAACAAATGCATCCTTATATAGCCGAAAAAACAAAAAAAAATATAAAACAATTAATACAAATGATACGCTTACGCAGTATGCGTCGGGGTCAAAGGAACTTCCTTTTAAATCGAGCAAGTTTTCAACACCCCAGGCGTGAACCTAATCGTTGTAGTGTAGTATTAGGGTAAGCCACGGAATTGATATCGTTCTCTGGGGAATAGGAATGCTAGTGAGAAGTTACTACGCCAAGGTTAAGGTTGAGGAAGATTATTTTTTATCTTTTATATTTTTTAGGAAATTGAAAAGTACGAATTTCGGGTATTGGATTTGGGGGGGTTGGTATTTCTACCGATTACTCTATGATTATCTAATTATCTAAACTAAGGTGGTGGTAGTCTATGTCTAATTAATGTGTGCTCGTATGATAGTTTAAAGATGTGTTTACTTAAGTTTTACTACTCCTTAATTATCTCCTATTGATGGTTGAGTTGTCATGTCCTTATTCTTAGTTGCGTTGTGTGTCTAAAGTTGTAGGGTATGCGTTTCTCCCTAACTCTTTGAACTTACCAAAGGGTCTCGCCTACAAAACCCACTAGGATAATAAACTCTTACTCTAAGGCACTCTTTGGATGGTTTAGCTTACAACTACTCGGTAATTATATTCTAAGGTTCACAAAGATGAATCAAGCATTAAGTACACAACGAATGACCTATCGCATTACTAGATCATTAATCAACTAAGATAAGAAACAACCAATCAATATTCAATAATTAAGTTTCATACTCCCTAAGCAAACACACAAATAAATTAGCTTGGACATGGAGAACATGCAAGCATACACACAAATAATCAAAGACATAATTGAATTGATGAAGTAAATACTTATCTTGATGTAAGATAGGGTTTGGAACCGTAAAATCTGTATAAGACACCCTTGGTTCGGTTTTAGGTTTTACTCTACAAAAGACTCTCCTAAAAGCGAAAAATTCGGATTCTTTATATAATATTACATATGCGACGGCCACCTTATGTTTTGTGACGCCGTCGTGTCGCCGTCATTGGGTTTCGCTTGGCCACGTTAACCTTGCGATGGCGTCACCTTATGTCCGTGGACGCCGTCCTCTTCGCTTTTTGACGTCGTCTGGTCGCATCTAGGCCGTCGAGTTGCGGCGGTCTACTCCTTTATAACTTGACGCCGTCACTTGAAAATAAGAGTTTTGGCTTCGTCCCGTCACAAAATCCTCCGACGGCGCGCTTAGCAGCGACGCCTGCCGCCTGCTTTTCAAAGCAGCTTTGAGTGTCTCGATTCGACTTTGGCCATTTTCTTCGTATATTCGCGCCTTTTCGTCCAAATAAGTGCCATTCCAAAGATTTTGCCTTCAAGAGACCTAAAAGTGAAAAGAACGATATTAAGCAATAACGGATACAAAAGTGATCAAATAAGGGCTTAAACGACCCCTCAAAATGGTACCTTTAAAACCTTATCAAATATCCCTACACTTGTTATTTGCTTGTCCTCAAGCAAATGTGCTTTTAGCCAATTAATTTATAAGTTAGGGGTCATGAATCATTGATTTAAACGGTCCACAACACATATAAGCCCATAAAAGTCATAACAAGCACGGAATTACATACTAGCACCTCACATGGGGTGTTTGGATACTCACATCTCTCTTGGGTGTATATATGAAATATAACAAATAGGAAATGGAAGATAAACACTCATTAACCGGTCCTAGTACATAGATTACCATAGGCTCGAGAATAGATCAAACCTCCATCGCTTTGGCGTAAGCACCTAGGAAAGACTATCAAAGAGGTCTTTTAAAGGGTTGTAATGTTAGGCTTACGGTAGGAAACAAGGGTTTGGTGGGATAGGCTATTTAGTGGTGGCAAGTCAAAAATCTCTATGTTAAATGCATACGAAGAATGGCGTTGCTAAGCCAAGACTCGACACTCTAAAACTCTAGGTAACGAAATAAACAAACATAAATTTAAAGGATAGATGTAGGATGGTAGCCCGTATGTGTTTTTTTTTTTTTTTTTTTTTTTTTTTTTTTTTTTTTAATTTTACACTATATTTTTTTTTTTTTTTTCTTTTCTATTTTTTTTTCGATTTTTTTTTTTTTTTTTTCATACACTTTTACTCTACCATCCCCTACGGTAACATCAAAATGATAGGGATTTATAGGCACATCCCTACACTTGAGTTTTTATTACTCTAACACTAATTTGACCCGAATTGAAAAGATCAAAACACTTGGGGTACATTATTACGCAAACAAAGGAATTTGAATTTAACGTTCCATTCTCGCTATTTCATAAACTTTAACTTTTCCCATGAATCCCAATCGTCCTAAAATCGTATACAAAGGATATGACTCGACTTAGCAACTCATGCAAGCAACTAGATAATTGAACTAAGAGTTTAGGGTGATAACAAACATTTGCACTAAAAGTGAGTGCATAAGGGGTAGGCTAAAGGCGATTTGGGTGTATATTTGGGGTGGGGTGTAAACAATGCTCTTCATTGATATTCGAAAACCGAAACATCACGAGAACCGCGAAAAGGATAGGCTCGAGGGGTTAACTAGGGTATCGTGTACTAAAGATGAGTACAACGCAGTGGTGTGGAAATTACTCAACCGATGTGGAAGAAGTAATTATATTACGGGTATCAAACAAGGGTTATCCTAATGCCTCTTATCATTTAGTTATTCCTAACTACACAAGTGTAGTCTCACTTGCGATCTCGAATGCATCACAAAACAAGTTCTAGAATCTAATATACTACCGGTTCACACTCTAAGCATTGAAGATGAATGCTTTTAATTCCTACTAATCTAAGGCGATCCTCACATTTTGGGTGGAATTTGGGTGGTAAAGGGTTTTGTGCTAGTCATGCAACTTCCTATCCGTGAGACGCTTTTGTTAAGACTAATGGCCCACCCTATATGTCATGAAAAATTTTAAATTTGGTGCCAAAATTACCCTAACCGACATTTTCTCATGGTTTATTACACAATCACAATTGGACAAAGCAAATAATCAAGGATAAGCATAGTTTCAAAGTTCCCATTTTATTTTCCTCCCTACACTTAAACCGAACATTGTCCCCAATGTTCCCAGAAAGTATCAAAGTTATGATAAAAGAAGGTAATCAAAACGAAGAAACTAATACTCCCGATTAGCTCGGTAGGATCCGTGTAAAGTGGTGGTTAAATCCTTTCCAAGAAGAATTATTAGTGAAAAGCTCCTTCCAATCTTGTGTAACTTCTTCTTGACAAACTAAACTCGCACACTTGAACAAAACAAACGAAACCTTCACAAAATCGCGGTAATAATATATATAAGACTCGATTTAAACTAGGATATAATGCTTGTGGAATGGATGTTTACAAATTTCTAAGAAAATTAAGACCGGAAAATTCCAAAATTTGTAAGTAGCTCGTAAAACGAGAAAAGTGATCCGATGTTTTTACTCCTTCCCGACGCCATCGAGTTGCAATCTCGACGCCGTCAGTTATCCCGACAAAAATTGTTCTGCGATTTTACAAAAAATTCGAAAATTTACATCTTTAGAATCGGAAAATTTCTCGCAAAAACATCCATTATGACTCGATACAAGCATTTGACTCGAACAAACAAACATATATATCTTTTGGTTAATTGTTATTCTCATGTTTACGCTTTTGAAAACGTGTGTAATCCTCCTACACTTATCCCTTATGTAAAATACCTTTATATGCAATTAAGACGAGGTTAAAACAAAATAAAGCATTTTTACAAATTTAAACATGAGGATAAACAATTAATAAAAAATATATGACACTAACAAGCAAACAATTAAGCATGGGTTGCCTCTTACGAAGCGCTTTTCTTTATTTAAGAGTCTTGTAGCTAGACTCATAGTTGTACTCCTTATTCGTGTTACCGCCTTCACCCTTTGTTTTCCCTTCATCGAAAGGGTGTAGACGCCAGTATGCTCACCGTGGATTCCTTGCCAATCTTGTCAATTATGGTGACGGTTTTATCTTTTAAATTGGTCACCTTAATCAGGAAAGGCCCAAACCATCTTGGTTTGTTTCTTCTCGTAATGCCCTTATCCGAGATCTATACAAGAGCACTTTTTCTCCCTTTAAAAATTCCTTAGGGTCCTTTTGTACCTTAGGTATTGAGGTGGGATTGCTTCCTAACTTTTATCGGGCTTCCACAACGTCATACAATCCTTGAACCATAAAGTCTCTAAGCCCTTTTCCCGGTCATTCATCTTCTTCTTAACATTGTTGCCCGGGCTTTTTGATTTTCACTGTAATCATTTCCATGATCTTAAGAGGGTATCTTGGGATGATAGGTATCCTAGCGTACCCCTTCCCGCTTTGAGTATCATGATGCCTTCTCCGCATTTGATGGTTGCCTTGGCGGTGGCTGTGAACGGTGTCCCAAGAATGAGGGGTACGCTTTTATCTTCCTCAACATCAATGATCACGAAATCCACCGGATAAACGATGTTAGCCACCTCAATTAGAACATCTACAATGATTCCTACGGGTGGACATAAGTATGATTAGCTAAGGAAAGTCTAAGGTCGGTCTTGGCTGGTTTCTCCTTAGTTAACTTATTATAGATTGACAATGGCATTATGTTCACATCGGTCCCTTGATCGGCCAAGGCATTTATATTTTCAATGTCACCGATGCTAACCGGTATCACGAAATTCCTCGTGGTGTCTCGCTTTCTTGTTAACGGTTTTTATAACCAACTCATACAGAGGTTCCGAGGTAAGGCGTCATATTCTTCTTCCGCTCATTTTTCCTTCAAGAGCTTTCCTAAGAACTTCATTGTACCTAAAGTTGTTTACTTGGTTTGCAATGGTTTTCTTGTTAATTTCGTGCTTAAGGTAGTACTCAATGGTCTCGTGTTCATCATTAGGCATGACTCCTCCTTCTTGCTTTCCTTAGTTTTCCACATCTCAACCCTTGCATTCACGGGCATAATGGAAACGGCGTTAACAAATGAAGTGGAAGGGCAATCGTTGCTTCTTACGAGCACCTTTTCGAATCTTTGTTTTGGTAAATTCAATTACCAAATTCATCATTTCTGTCATTTTGCTTGCATTTCTCTCTCGCCTATAAACCTCCTCTTCAACTCGCTAATCTCTCCATATGAGCTGCCATGTACTCCCTCATTTGATCCTTGAAGCTTGGTGAAAGTGGTATTGGGAAGTAGAATGGAAGCACCTTTCGAACTCGGGTTTTGCTCACGACTTGGGACTCAAAGAAGGTGTGGGGAGGTTGGTGGATTTGATGACTTCTCGAGGAATTTGTACGGGGCTCTTTTCGCTTTCCATAAGATAATCAATTCTCTCAATGGCACTTAATTGCTCCTCGAGTGTACCGGAGGATTCGTAAGGAGTTGATATGGCATTAACTACGTTAATCGGAGTTTTGGGAGATTCATTCCAATCTTCGTAGCTTTGATCGGCAAGCTCCTCTATAATATCCCAAGATTTCTCTGCGTTAAAGTCGCCGAGCCTTCCACCGCCGCTCGATCAATGGATCGTCGAGTGATGAAATAGGTATGATCATAGAAGATTTGGATTTGAAGGCAAAGATCAATGCCATGGTGGGGAGTCTACGGAGTAGTTCCTGAATCGAGTCCACGCTTTGTAGAGACTCACCTTGGAGTTGTTTGAAGCGTCAAGATGTCTCGCCTAAGTTTGGTGGTTCTCCCGGTGGGAAAATTGAGCAAGGAAGGCGAGGTAAGATCATCCCAACTTGAGATGGAGCCGGGGAAGTCGCTCAAGCCAATTACTAGCTTGGTCCCGTAGAGAAAATTGGAAGAGACGCAGCGCGTGGTCTCCGAGTAGTAGCATCAAGGTCGATGGAATCGAAAATTTTGAGGAAATCCCTCGGATGTTGATTTGGATCTTCGAACGAAGTCCATGGAATGCACATCCGCTTTGCACCAACCGGATGGTGTCGGATCGCAGGCCATAGTTTGGGCTTGGTCCGAAGCTCAATGGTGTTCCTATAGCCTAGGTGGCTTGGTCTTGAGTATTCACCAAGATTACGGGCTCTTGGCGGGTCATTTGGTGGTGGGTTGATGAGTGGTGGTTGGTTATCACCTTCCATGATGAAAAGTGATGGGGTTACGAACAAAGGTCACGAAGAAGGGGGATAGACTAAAAGGAAGCTAAAAATGAGAAAATATTTACTTGATAGGAATCAAGCAAAGAAACCTAAACGAGGTGGACTACTAACTAGCTATTCTATTCCCCCCAGCGTCAAAAACTTGATAACGCTACACGCGTCGCGCTCGGGGTCAAAGGAACTTCCTTTTCGTCGAGCAAGTTTTTCAACACCCCAGGCGTTGAACCTAATCGTTGTAGTTTAGTATTAGGGTAAGCCACGGTATTGATATCGTTCTCTAGGGAATAGGAATGCTAGTGAGAAGTTACTACGCTAAGGTTAAGGTTGAGGAAGATTATTTTTATCTTTTATGTTTTTTAGGAAATTGAAAAGTATGAATTTCGGTATTGGATTTGGGGGTTGGTATTTCACCGATTACTCTATGATTATCTAATTATCTAAACTAAGGTGGTGGTAGTCTATGTCTAATTAATGTGTGCTCGTATGATAGTTTAAAGATGTGTTTACTTAGGTTTTACTACTCCTTAATTATCTCCTATTGATGGTTGAGTTGGCACGTCCTTATTCTTAGTTGCGTTGTGTGTCTAAAGTTGTAGGGTGTGCGTTTCTCCCAACTCTTTGAACTTACCAAAGGGTCTCGCCTACAAAACCCACTAGGATAATAAACTCTTACTCTAAGGCACTCTTTGGATGGTTTAGCTTACAACTACTCGGTAATTATATTCTAAGGTTCACAAAGATGAATCAAGCATTAAGTATACAACGAATGACCTATCGCATTACTAGATCATTAATCAACTAAGATAAGAAACAACCAATCAATATTCAATAATTAAGTTTCATACTCCTAAGCAAACACACAAATAAATTAGCCTGGACATGGAGAACATGCAAGCATACACACAAATAATCAAAGACATAATTGAATTGATGAAGTAAATACTTATCTTGATGTAAGATAGGGTTTGGAACCCTAAAATCTTGTACAAGACACCCTTGGTTCGGTTTTAGGTTTTACTCCAAAAGACTCTCCTAAACCGAAAAATTCGATTCTTTATATAATATTACATATGCGACGGCGTCACCTTATGTTTTGTGGCGCCGTCGTGTCGCCGCATTAGGGTTTAATCTTGGCCACGTTAACCTTGCGACGGCGCCACCTTATGTCCGTGATGCCGTCCTCTTGACTCGGCGTCGTGCGGGTCGCATCTAGGTCGTCTCGAGTTGCGACGGTCTACCCTTTATAACTTGACGTCGCCACTTGAAAATAAGAGTTTTGGCTTCGTCCCGTCACAAAATCCTCCGACGGCGTCGCGGCTTAAGCAAAGGACGCCGTCCGCCTCGCTTTCAGCACTTTGAGTGTCTCGATTCGACTTTGGCCATTTTCTTCAGATATTCGCGCCTTTTCGTCCAAATAAGTGCCATTCCAAAGATTTTGCCTTCAAGAGACCTAAAAGTGAAAAGGAACGATATTAAGCAATAACGGATACAAAGTGATCAAATAAGGGCTTAACGACCCCTCAAAATGGTACCTTTTAAAACCTTATCAACAAAAAAATATATAAATATAATAAAGAAATAACAAACCCAAAAACAATCGATTAAAAAAAAAAAAACAAAATAAAAACAAATTCATCATACTTAACTCACAAACAAACTACCACGTTTTATTCATACATACAATATCTTACAACAACGAATACAAAGATCACTCACCATAACATTACACACAAATGCAGACCTACATGGACTTCTACTCGTAAACACAACACCACCTAAAATTACGTAAAGCCACCCTAATTATAATGCTCCATAGTGAGCACATGACGTCATTGCTCGAGATGTGCTTTATGTGCTAGATCGACAAGAACAACCATTGCAACCAACAACTGATAATCCTTATTTTGTGCTTCCTGCAAACATAAGAGGCCATTAACAGCCACATGGTCACTTGAGCTAAAACCTTCACCCTCTCTCAGCAATTCCCTTTTTTTACAAATTCTTGCGCACATCATCACATTTTTCATTCAAAACCATGATGAGGCCTTCAATATCACATTCTTCATGCAAAAACAACAAACGGAAGGCACAATGCAACTTATCAGAACCACATGCTTCTTTCAGTTCATTAAAATTAGGAGTCAAGCCCATCTTTTTTCACACGGTTCTTAGCAAAAAGTTAATAAACTATAACCCACAATCACACATACATGGCCACTACTTATATCGACAAGAGATATAAAATTGTAACTATAAACAGTGAAACTAACCAACCTAAAACAGTCTCATTTTTAGTTGCATTTACTTGGAACAATGTATACCTAACCATCACATGGACAATTTTTTTTGGGTTACACCACCTTTTCAAATGTTTCGATAGATAATAGTTAACTTTATTTATTTCCTTTTATTTTATGTTACCGATAATCTTACTTTTATTATGTTTATACAAGGGCAATAGAGGCTCACTACGTAAAAAGGGAGAACCAGAACACCGAGAAGAAGAAAGACACCTAGACGTTGGCTTAGCAATGTGAATATTTAAACCGCAGCTTGTTAAAAATCGATATGGTTTGAAACATATTTCTGCTCTACCTACAGAAATATGTGCCGAAACATTGGTAATCTTTTGTGTAAAACTTAGCCAGGAGGTATGCTATGTTTGCATACCAACTTAGTGCTCTTTTGTGCCACAATTGGACCCTCACTGTCGAACTATGCAACAACATACAAAACTACTACTCTTATGTGCCACAGTTGCACTCTAACTGTAAAACTATGCAGCAGCTGCATACACCATATTTTGTATACCATTGCAGCAGTGAATACATATGAAACTGATGTATGTTTTTAGAAGCTTTGGACATTTTTTTGTGTTGCACATTCTTGCATCAATTAGACATGCAACTTATGTATTCACATCAACATTGCATCCTTGAAATCTTATTATTGTTGCCATTTCTATTTTCGACAAACCATCGCATCCATCTTTAACAAAACACACCGTGGCAACGCATGGTACTCAACCTCGTACAATACTATAATAAAATAATACACATGAAATCTAAAACCAATACGATATATATATATATATATATATATATATATATATATATATATATATATATATATATATATATATATATATATATATATATATAGAATCCGGATAGATTGAGAAGGCTTTTATTTTGAGAAGATTGAGAAGGTTTTCAAAACGATAGATTTTAACTTTGATTAATGTTTGTCAAGCGTAAAACTCAATTTAATGTGAATAAATGTTAAAATCTCTCGATTTTGCGATATATGTAGAATCTCGAATCATCTCGTATAAATTTAATGAATCATCATCATAACTCGATTTTAACAATGATTTGTGAATCAAATTTAGATTTATAGATTCGATTCACCATAAAATGATGTTTACTTGTGAATCAAATCAAAAAATATGAATCAATTTGCTCAAACGAAGATTTCTCAATCTTCTCAAAATAAAAACCTTCTCAATGGAACCGGAGCCTATATATATATATATATAAAAACTAATTATCTTGTTGATTTTATAGATGTTGTTGCCAAACATGCTAATTAATATTTCGTTTAAACCTTGCGTGTGTTTTTTTTTATCACGTAGTTCTTTGGATTTCCTCCGTTGCACTTCACATCGCTCGATCCATGACTGTAATAAATTTGCTCGCGGATAAACATAAACTTCGTTCATTTCAGATATAGCATACTTTTTTATCTTTTAAGATCATGTTATGCAATACGATGCACGTGTACATGACTCTTCGTAGCTTGTTGACAGTCCAAGAACGCGTCGGTTGGCTTATAACATGCCAAAGTTCTTGGAGGACACCAAAAGCTCTTTGAACGTCTTTTATAGCACTTTCTTGTCGTCGTTTAAATATGACATTTTTCTCAGAATTTGCAACCAAAAATGATTTGACAAAAGATGCCCACTGTGGGTAAATTCCGTCAGATATATAATACCTTTGTTGGAATGTAACTCCATTTACTTCAAACGGAGCCATGAGGGCGATGTCATCAAGAAGGTCATCGAATAACGGAGAATTATTCAAAACAGTAAGATCATTATTCGCACCACTACCCTAAAGAATATATGTAAAATCCACAAATCGTATGACGCAACGGCTTCAAGCATTATAGTTGGGTATCTTTCATCACCTCTCCCAAATTGACCGAGCCATTCTTTCGGACAATTAGTCCATTCCCAATGTATACAATCAACTCTTCCAAGCATTCTCAAAACCATGAATTGTGTTATGTGCGTTGTATAAATTGTGAATGTCATTCAAGCCAAATTTTCTTAAAACTCAAGCATATACACTTGGATAATGCAAAGAGTAAAATTATCTATAAAATTACGTGCAATGTTCCCCAATTTGTAAATACTCATCTAATGCATCAAGTGTTACGCCGATATGCCAATTGGCGTTTGACGTATGTGCATTTCATAATAACACCAAAACTCATTTGACCCATAGCATTGGGTTGGACTCTCTATTGTAAAATCGCCCGGTGGCCGACATAATCGCGATAATCGCCGATCGCTCACTAAGCGCCTTGATTTATCATAATCGGCCCATTTTATCGGTTTGGTCAAAGATCGCTTAAAAATCATTCAACAAACCGATTAATCGAACAAAATCAGTCTAATTAGATTAATCGGAAAAAATCGCTTAAAAATTGGTCAACAAATCACTTAAAAATCAGACAAAATCGCTTACAAATCTGTCAACAAATCGATTAATCGGACATAATCGGTCAAAGATCGCTTAAAAATGGTCAACAAACCGAGTATTATCTATGTCTGACTTTGAAATTTGAAAAATTATGTATTATGTTTATATTTGAACACTTGAAATATTTGAACTTTGATGCACTATGCTTATCTCATACATATAATATACTATAATATCTAAAATTATAATTTTATGCATAAAATTCTAATCCGATTAATCCTCGATTAATCCCCGCCTAACCGATTAATCGCTAGGCCTTACCCAACCGCCTCACTAGCGCCTAGCGATTTTTACAACCTTGTTGGACTACAAAGAATTTAAAATGATCGATAAGAGGATGAACCCTTTGAATATATGTTTCAATACGTTGGACTATTTCTAAAAATAATTTACAACGCACATACGATCTCGACGCCTAAAATAAGACTCTGGATATTTTAAGTTATCGCCAAAATAGTCGGCCATCAAACGTGCTTCAACATCACGTTCACGGTAGGTGTAATTACGACAGCGTGACCTCTGGGTTCTTGTTTTGCAACGATTGCTCATCTTGAATAGCTTGCATAATCACCTCGATGTCATCTAGATCATCAAGATCGACGGGTTGTAATAGGATGAATCACTCATGTTAATTGGTTAAGATGAAGTGTTTTAAAAGAGTAATTGTGTAAAAATTTGTTAAAGTGAGGTAATATTTATAGTGTAAGTGTGTTTATTTTAAAAGAAATATTCAAATCCAAAATTAACGTTGCATAACAGATAATATCTTCAAATCTCTTTTGTCTTTTACCTCCTTGGATTCTCGGAGAATTGGAAAATGGCGAGTGCCTTGGTGTCGTGGCGAGAAAGTGGCGAGCCTCCACGTGCGATTCATCGAGGCAATTCCGCCACATTCAATGCTCTAAGGTTGAAGTTTATGTGAGAAGAACACAAGTTTGTAGCATATCTTATAATAATACACTTTGCTAACAAAGTACATAAGTATTTCATATTTAAATTAGCCAATCAGTAAACCTCTCTCTAGCAATATACAACAATAGTCAATCGCTTACGGGTTGAGGACATTTGGGCTATCCATCTACGTGAGACTGTGGCTTCTAAGGTTCTATTTTGGTCAAACGGATTAAGACACCTAATGTTTTTCTCTACCATTGAATGACAATCGATACGCGTACAACGCGCATTCGGGGTCAAAGGAACCTCCTTTTCGTCGAGCAAGTTTTTCAACACCCTAGGCAGTGAACCTAATCGTTGTAGTGTAGTATTAGGGTAAGCCTCGGGAATTGATATCGTTCTCTAGGGGAATAGGAATGCTAGTGAGAAATTACTACACTAAGGTTGGGGTTGAGGAAGATTATTTTTATTCTTTTTATATTTTTTAGAAAATTGAAATTACGAATCTCGGGTATTGGATTTGGGGGTGGTATTTCACCGATTACTCTACTTATCTAATTAACTAAGCTAAGGTGAGGTAGTCTATGTCTATTGTTGTGCTCGTATGATGATTTAAAGATGTGTTTACCTAGATGCTATTACTCCCTAGTTATCTCCTATTGATGGTTGAATTGTCACGTCCTTATTCTTAACGTTGTGTCTTCTAAGGTCGTAAGGTATGCGTTTTTCCCTAACTCTTTGAGACTACCATAATGTTATTGCCTACGAAATCTCTAGGATTCATAAACTAACTCTAAGGTTATCTTTGGATGTTTAGCCTACAATAACTCTAGGTGATTATAAACTAATGTTCACAAAGATTACTCAAGCATTAAAAACACAACAAATGACCTATCGCAATACTAGGTGAATCACAATTAAGATAAGAGACAACCAATCAATATTCAATACCTAGGTTTCATAGATCTAAGCAAACACACAAGTAAATTAGCTTGACATGGAAAACATGCAAGCATACACACAAACAATTGAAGAAATAATTGAATTAATGAAGTAAATCACTTATCTTGTTGTAAAATAAGGTATGGAACCCTAAGATACTTCCCAAGATGACCAAAGTTCGGTTTAGGTTTTACTCCACAAAACTACCTCTCTAAAAATCGAAAATTCAATTTATATATAGAGTTACAACATGCGACGGCGTCACTCTTTATTTGTGGCCGTCGATCGCCGCCATTAGGTTTTCGCCTTGGCCACGTCAACTTTGTGACAGCGTCACCTTATGGTTCTAACGCTCGGGATCCGAATCTAGGCCGTCGAAGTTGTGACGCCTACGCTTTAAAATTTGATGCGTCAAGTGAAAATAACAATTTAGCTCTTGAGTCGTCACAAAGCATGTTGTGACGGCGTCGTCATTTGGCTGTGACGCCGTCACCTTCAATTCCGGTAGCTTGAGTGTCTTGATCTTGACTTTGGCCATTTTCTTCATATATTCGCGCCTTTTCGTCCGAATAAGTGTCATTCCAACAATTTGCCTTCAAGAGACCTAAAAAGTGAAAAGGAACGAAATTAAGAAGTAACGGATTTAAAAGTGGTCGATTAAGGGCTTAAATGACCCCTCAAAAGTGTATCTTTTAAATCCTTATCAAATATCTCTACACTTGGTATTTGCTTGTCCTCAAGCAAATGTGGTTTTAGCCAATTAATTTATAAGTTAGAGGTCATGAAGCATTAGTTTAGAATAATTCACAACAAGTATCGGCCCCGCAAAAGTCATAACAAGCACGGAAATTACATACTAGCACCTCACAAGTGGTGTTTGGGTACTTTTACCTCTCGGGTGTGTATGAAATATATCAAGTTGGAAATGGAAGATAAACACTCATTAACCGGTCATAGTACATAGATTACCATAGGCTTGAGACTACATCAAACCTCCATCTCTTTGGCGTAAGCACCTAGAAAAAACTATCCAAGAGGTCTTTTAAAGGGTTGTAACGTTAGGCTTACGGTAGGGAAACAAAGGGTTTGGTGGGATAGGCGATTTAGTGGTGAAAAGTAAAAAATCTTTATGTTACAAGCATGAGAAGAATGGCGTTGCTAAGCCAAGACTCGACACTCTAAACTCTAGATAAATTGAAACAAACAAACATAAAATTAAAGATAGATGTAGAATAGTAGCTCGTATGGTTTTTTTTTTTTTTTTTTTTTTTTTTTTTTTTTTTTTTTTACACTTCACTCTACCATCCTCACGATAACATCAAAATAATAGGGATTTACAGGCACATCCCTACACTTGAGTTTTTATTATTCTAACACTAATTTGACCCGAATTGAAAAGATCAAAACACTTGGAGTACATTATTACGTAAATAAAGGGAATTTGAATTTAACGTTCCTTCCCGTTACTTCATAAAATTTAACTTTTCCCATGAGTCCCAATCGTCCCAAAACTATGTACAAAGGGTATGACTCGACTTAGCAACTTATGTAAGCAACTAGATAATTGAACTAAGGGTTTAGTATGATAACAATAATGCACTAAAATTGATTGCATACAAGGTAGGATAAGGCGATTTGGGTGTACATTTGGGGGCGGATTGTAAACAATGCTCTTCATTGATATTCCGGAAAACCAAAACATCATGAGAATCGCGAAAAGGATAGGCTCTGAGGGGTTAACTAGGGGTATCGTGTACTAAAGATGATTACAATGCAAGGGTGTGGGGGAACTACTCAACCGATGTGGAAGAAGTAATTATAATACGGGTATCAAACAAGGGTTATCCTAATGCCTCTAATCATTTAGTTATTCCTAACTACACAAGTGTAGTCTCACTAGCGATCTCGGAATGCATCACAAAACAAGTTCTAGAATCTATTATACTACATTACACACTCGAAGCATTAAAGTGGAATGCTTTAATTCCTACAAATCTAAGGCGATCCTCACTTTTGGGTGGAATTTAAGTGGTAAAGGGTTTGTGCTAGTCATATAACTTCCTATCCATGAGACGCTTTATTAAGACTAATGGCCCACTCCTACATGTCATGAAAAATTTTAAATTTGGTGCCAAAATTACCCTAACCGATATTTCTCATGGTTTACTACACAAATGAAATTGGACAAGGCAAATAGTCAAGGATAAACATAGTTTCAAAGTTCCCGTTGTATTTTCCCTCCCTACGCTTAAACTGAACATTATCCCCAATGTTCTCCGAAAGTATCAAAGTTATGATAATGGAAGGTAATTAAAAATGAAAGAAACTTATACTCCCCTGATTAGCTCGGTAGGATCCGTGTGAAGTAGTGGTTAAATTCTTCTCCAAGAAGAACGTATGCGTGAAAAGCTCCATCAAATCTTATGTATCTTCTTCTTGTTAAATAAAACCTGCACACTTGAAGAAAACAAACGAAATCTTCGCGTAAAATCGGCGGTAACACTATATATGACTATACTAAACTAGGATATAATGCTTGTGGAATGGATGTTTACAGATTTTCTGGAAAATTAAGACCTGAGAAATTCCAAAAAAATTTATAAGTAGCTAAGAAAACGAGAAAAAGTTAGAAGTCGTTTCTACTCCTCCCGACGCCATCGGGGTTGTGATCTGACGTCAGTTATCTAACGAGTAAACCGTCTCATTTTCTAGAAAAAATTCGGAAAATTTATATCTTTAGAATCGGAAAAATTTCACGCAAAACATCCATTATGACTCGATACAAGCATTTGACTCAAACAAACACACATGTATATCTTTTAATAATTGTAATTCTCATGTTCACGCTCTTTTTGAAACGTGTGTAATCCTCCCTACACTTATCCCTTTTGTAAAATACCTTTATATGTAATTAAGATTTAGGTTAAAGACAAAATAAAGTATTTTTACAAATTCAAACATGAGAATAAACAATCAATAAAAGATATACGACACACAAACAAGCAAACAATTAAGCATGGGTTGCCTCCCACGAAGCGCTTTTCTTTATTTATGAGTCTTGTAGCTAGACTCAAGTCGTGCTCCCACGCACCTATATAAGTAAGCTTATCCTCAAGAATGTCATAAGGATCAAACTTATCATTTAAGTTCCTAGTGGTATGCTTAGTTCGGTATGCCTTTTCAAACTTCTCTCCATCAGGGTCATAGATCATTATCCTAATGTGCCACTCTCTATTACCATCACTAGGTGGTCTATCCCAATTCCACTTATGCTTAGGCTTATCGCTCTTAAATTTCCACTTATTCATGACAAGGTTGACGGGCAAGCTTCCTAGGAACTCGGTCATCTTCCTAAACACTAAGGCGTCCTCGAACGGGTTCACTTCCATGTCCCTAGCCAATTCTTTTTCATGGAAAGTTGCTTTACTAGCAAAGGCATCATCTAGATAGAAAGGTCGTTGGGACCTATGAAGTCTTTATTAATCCAAGGTCCATATCTAGATGGCATTCTATCCAACCTAATCTCATGGAGGATTTCCTCTTCCTTGTAGTAAATATGCTTTTTGACATCATAAATTGACCTAGCACTCCCTTCTCCTACCACTATTTTAGACATCTTACAATAAATGATGGCACTAGCGGTAGCTAAGAATCCCCTTCCTACTAATAATGGGCATGTCGGGTCCTTATTCATGTCTAGCACATGGAAATCCACCAAAAGAGTCAATTCTCCTCGTGTACTACCATGTCTTTTATTATCCCTACGGATATGCAATACTACCATCCGCTAGACCTAAGATAGTTTCCGTTGGTTCTATCTTAACTAAGTTAAGGCTTCTATGGAGGACAACGAACAAGATTGATGCATGATCCTAAGTCACTAGAGCATCGAGAGGTTTGGAGGTTCCAAGCCTACGGAAGAGTGAATAGCCCAGGATCGCCTAACTTCTTAGGTAAATTATTTTGCACAAACGCGGACCCATGTTTTCCAAGTTTTAGTTCTCGCTTATATTTTTCTTTTAAATCATTATAATAAGGTGCATGAGCTAAGACTTCAAGAACCGGTTTTTCTTGATGGAGTTCCTTGTACTCCTCCTCTAGATTAGGTTTGGGTTCTTGGTTGACGGGTTTCTCAAGAGTGGGTTGTACCAATGGTGCGGGGCCTTGGTACCTCATTTGGGATCACTTGGAACCCTTGTTGATAGCATTTACCGAGTGGACCTTTGGGTGTGAGGGGCATGGATGTGCACTCTCCCATGGTGAACAAGAACATGAAGTCGATGAAATCGAATTCACTTTTGGGTTCTTTATAGTATCACTTGGGAGTGTTCCAATTTCTCGGTTATTGAAGGCTTTTAAGAGGGCGTCAAGCTTGTTTGTCATCTCGCCTTGTCGTTGCTTGAAATTGGCTTGAAGCTTAGTCAATCGAGTTTCTTGAAATGACATGAATCTAGAAGCAATTGCCTCAAAACTAGTGGGGTTCCCGGTGTTTGGAGAATTGAAACTATTAGGTGGATTAGATGAGCTTTGGGGTGGGTTTAAATTTTGGTTCCACTTAAGGTTAGGTGATTCCTCTATGAGGGGTTATAGGAGTTTCCTAAGTTGTTTTGTTCGGGCTTGAAAGTGTACACTTCTCTCCCGCCTCGGTGCACGTTGAGGCGTAGTCCGCAAAAGCTTGTTTGGGGAGTCTTGTGCAATCACGAGTGTCGTGGGGACCACTACACAACTCACAAGGTAGAGTGATTTTGTTCACTTGATGTGAAGACTTAGGATTTTTGTAGGAGCTCATTAGGAATTTGATTTGATCTTCAAGCTCGAGCATCCTACGGTCGGAAGGTTGTGAGTCAATGGGAGGCAAGGAGATTGCCTTTACGCTTTGGGCAACTCACGGGGTCATTCCAACTTTCATTGTCATAGAGAAAGGTCCTCTATTATACCCCATGATTCTTCCGCTGTGAGATCACTAAGTTTACCACCGGCCGCTTGGTCAATGGATCGCTTAGTTGGGAAGTTGACATGATCATAAATGTTGGAATCACTCCTAAACTAGAATTCAAGTGTTAGTAATTAATATGTAATAGTTAGCTTAATTAGGCCTTTATGTTTGTTATTAAGCTAAGGCTTATGTGAAGGCCCATAAGCCTTGGCCCAAGTCCAATAAGGAAAGGAAGGGACTAGGAGTGTTGCCCTAGCTCCTCTCCTATAAATACCTTTGTAATACCCTCACTTGAGGGTTGGTTGTTCAATTCATTCACCACCTTACGCATAACATTTCTTATAGTCATATCGTGTGTGTTTGTGTGGTTTGTTCATCCGATCTTTTCTCTATCTCTTCTATTGATTCTTGTGTTACTAATATGGTGACCTAACAATGGTATCATTCGCCAAATAGTTGGGTGAACATATTTTGTTTTGAAGTTGTTGTGGTCTTACGCTTAAAAACAGCTTTCTACTTTGTTACGCTTAAAAACTCATTTTTACACTTTTCAATCCAAGATTCTTGTACTTTCAACATTTTAAGGTGTTAAAACATTTGTTTTGGCAAAAGTCTCAAACTTTACGCGTAGATCACTATTTTTAAGCTTGGTTTTATACGTGGGTGTTTATCTCGCATAAGGTTTTTAAAGCTTTGGATCATCAAGTTTCACATTTTGTGTTATTTTGGTGTTATTGAAGCTCTTTCATCACAAAATCTGGTTTGGAAACATCGGTTAGCGTAAATCACTTTTGGCTAATTTTTACGCGTAAGTAAACCCTAATCTTACGCAGTAACTTTTCCTTGGTTTGATCTTTAGTTTCGTGGATTACCGGTGTTTTCTTGCTTGGATAAGCTCGAAACACTTGAATTGGATATCTTTCAACCGTGATAGTGTAAAAGATATTTTGGTAAAACCCTAAATTTACGCATAAGCTTAAGCTTCGCGTAGAACTCGTCACGATAAGATTCTTCTTACGCCTAAGCTCTGCATCTTACGCATAAGGTAATCCTCGCCTAATTTTTCTAAGCTTAACTTCTCGCTTACGCATAACTTTAGTGTTTTCTCATTTCACGCCGTAAGCTAATCCTACGTGTAACTATTGTCATTACGCGTATCTTTGGTGTTTTTACGCATAAGTGGTACTTTGCTTTTTCGTGATTTCTACGCCTAAGGATACTTCATCAACAACGGTTCATTCGACTACAAAGATCCATTTAATAACACAAGTTTTCAACATGTCACAACCACCATACTCTAACTATTTTCCTTACACTTATCATCAACAACAACAACAACAACTAAGTCCACAACATCAACAATTTAATCATCAACAACAAATTTATCAACAACAATTCAATCAACAATATACTCCACAACTTGGAGCAATTCCACCACCACAAATGGTTCAACTACCACCTAGTCTCCAAGTACAACCTTACAAACTTCTACAATCAACATCCATCCAGAGTACTATGAAGGAACCAACATGGTTTGGCAAGATGTGTGAAGCCTTAAGTAGCCAACAATCAATTCATGAAGTGGCTCACTTGATAGACCTCCAATGCTCACTCCCGTAATTATGATCAATGGGTTATAAGGTTCTTTAGGTTTTGTGATCTAAAGAAGCCACATGGAAAGTTCTTAAAGAAGGTCATTATGGAAGGTCCATTTCGTATGCCTCAACGTTATTACACCCGCAGATCCGGATGCCAATCCACCAAGAGATGCCGTCACCAACATTGCAACTATCTCGAGACCTCACCGGTGATGAACTTCTACACTTTGAAGCCGATGAACTAGCAATGCAATACATCCTTTTGGGACTACCCAACCGATCCTTCAAGTGTTGATGCTCAAAAGACAGCTAAAGCAATGTGGAACATATTCATCTTCTAATGGAAGGCACATCACTCAATCAGAAGACATGGAATCCAAAATCTACTTTGCTTATGAACACTTAATGATTGAACCCGAGAGACATTAGAGTCATATCATCATCGTTTTTCGGATATCATTAATGATTTGGACAAACACAACATCATCATGCCACAATTAATTGTCACAACACTAAGTTCCTAAGTAGTCTTGGTCCGAATGAGAGAAGTATGTCCTTTTTCTTCGCAAGCTAAGAATCTTCATAATGCTACATACTGATTGTTGTGCGACTATTTGAAGCCTCACCAAAAGAAGTTGACAAAGAAAGGACTATCCGTGGACTCCCGACTTCACGGTCAATTCGATAATCAACAACTTGCTTTGTGGGCTCAAACTAGTCTTCCTCCTCAAACGGCCTCCTCAACCAACTGCAACCATCACACCATATGATCACTCACAACAACAACCTCAACAAACTCAATTGGTTCCATACAACAACAACAATGCTCAAGCACTTTATAGTGAAGCTGATGAGGACTCTGCTGCTTTCGATGAATTGCAACAAGGATTTGTTATGATTGCTAATGCCTTCGGTCGGTATACCAAAAAATCCAACAATCACATTCGTTCCTCATCCAACACAAGGAATCAAGCTGTTGTGAACAATGGACGCGTTTGATGTGCTGGATGTGTACAAGTTTTAAATTTATAAAAGGTGAATTACCAATATTACCAATAACACATACGAGCAAGTATACTCGTCCGTTATAGCAAGATTATGATGGTAAGTCGGGATCGTTCGCAGGGATTTGAGTGAATCTAAACACAAGTTTGAATTAACGGAGTCTATCTAAAACATATAATAAAGCAAATAGATATAATGAAATTCAGATGATTAAAAAAATTACACTTGCTTAAACTAGTTTCATATCATAGATTAATGTGATTGTGTTAACCTCTTAACATGTTGGTTATGATAACTAGTTGGAAGACTAATCTATTGTTCTTACAAGTTAAACTTTGATCAAGAGTTTAGTTTATAAAAACAAGCATTACGTTTAACCAATCAATTCAAGTTTCATAAGTTTACATACATAAACTTAAACACAAAAACATCCACTTGTTCCTCAAATTGCTTAAGAAATGGTCAATACAAAAGGTAACCGATCATAGACAAAAGGCTACAATTGATTCTCAACAACTAATCTTACGACCATTTAGATGTTTCCAACCAATCCAATTTGATAATCAAAAGCGCTTCTATTACAACCACACCTAGTTCCTTTGTATAATCAAGAATAATGGGTAAAACAATCATCCATAGACAAAATGATTATGACTAGTTGAATAACAATAAGTTCTTTCGACCCCAACGATTATTATCAATTAGCCAAACTTGATTAACAAATGTCACTATGAAACTTTAGCTCAATTGGATCTTAGAATCAACTTGAAATTGAATTAAAACATGTTAACACAATCACTAACTAATCATATGATAATCAACATCATTTAAGCAAGTGTATAAAGAAATTAGCCACTCATAGCAAACATGAACATAAACTCAGAATTTTGAACATTAGAAAACATGATTAAAAGTCTTACAATATTTGGAATAAGATTACAAATGGTGAAGTAATGATTCCCAAAGTATTGAGGTAGACTTCTTGGCGATTTGGCCTCCAAATGTGGAACTTCTGGAACTCCAAACTTCTCGGACTTCTAAGAACGAACTTTGAGAGCTTAAGGCTTTGTTTGATAAGTAGAGAGATTTGTATTTGAGGTGTGTCTCATATGCTCACAATTAGCCTCGGCCTAGGGTATTAATTCTTTGAACTTGGCCTCCAAGGAGTAAGGAAGGACTAGAATACACCAAGAGAAGGACCTAGAATCGTTTGGATGCAAAGGAAAAGCTTAGTGATGAAGATTTGGCAATCGACTTCTCCAACCGGATCGGTCATACGACCAACCGATCCGGTTGGTCTTCTACAAATCGCCAACCGATCCGGTTGCGGGTTGCACCGATCGCTTGGTGATGGTTATAACATTGTTTTGGCGTTTTCCAACCGATCCGATTCTGATTGTAACCGATCCGTTGGATCTTCCAATACGAAAACTTGATCTTTTCTTCACTTTGTCATGTAGAACTTGGTTCTTCAATCACTATGGTCTTCAAAGGTCCTTGAGATATCGATTTAGACTTCTTCAAATGTAAATCTTCGTTTCTTGAACATTTCTTTATTTTCCTTCCGCTTCCTCGCACTTGGTTATAAACTCTAGACAAACATCTTTTGATGCGTTTAAGTACTATAATCACGCAAATATAACCAAATAATAGATATAAAAGCACACATAACGCTACTAAAAACATGCACAATCTGAGCGTTATCAGCGTTGAAGTTCAAAACCGTGGTTATGGTCGTCGATGGGAGGTGGTCAAGGGTTTAATGCTATTGGAAGGAATAACATGGGTGCTCCAACAACAAAGGGCTCAAGTGGTTGAACAGGGAATGCTCGGAATGGGGTTAATGGTCTTCGTTGTTATAAGCGCAATGAGAAGGGTCACCGCTAATGCATGTCCTAAATCGAGGACAAGAGGCAATGCTTATCACAAAGAGGCTTTGCTCTTGGCTCTTAAGGATGAAGTCATGGAACTCTTACCAACAAGGAATGTAGCTTTATGGCGGATGCAGATTCGATGATGATATGGAGGACTTGCAGCTAATGCAGCGTGATGTTGATGGCACAAATGCAAGCTCTACACATGAGTGACACAGCCTAGTGTATGACATCGATGGCTTGTCTTAGGTACCGAACACAATATACTCATCACCGATCCGATATCTCCGCCAATTTCTCCATCCGACAAGGATCGAGTATTTAACATGAGCCATCCACATCTCATTCCGATGATTATCAAATAGATCCCGTAGTTATATTTGACGATCAAGATAAACTTTTGGTTAATATTGATAATCAAGTTGACTCCGTGATTATACTTGAGGATCTAAATAATGATCATGTTGAGACTCCTGTTGAACAAAATGAGCTTCTATCTAATAGAGAAATTGAGCTCGACCTTAATTAAAGACCAACACTCTTGTTTGGAAATTTGCACGAAATTAAAAGAGAAAATGCAATTTATTAATCGGGATAATGAATGCTTAATTCGACAAATCAATTTTTCAAAACTCAAGAAAACGTGAAGAAAGTTTTGAAGTCGCTTTTGCTAAATCTCATCAAAATGAAAAATCATTAGAAAGACGGATCGTGATCTAGCCGCTTCAAGAATGCTTTGTTGTCTCAAATAGAAGAACTGAAACATGAACATAAACAACAAATTAACGCTCTTACTTTGGAAACTCAAAAGCCAAGGCTGAATTGTTAACTTGTCAAAAGCAGTTCTCGAAAGTACAAACAAGATTCCACGAAACGAATAGATAACTATCTTGAAGAAATTGTCGACTTACAACACAAAATCAAAGAGTTTCAAATGTTGTTTATAAACATGGTAAGTCAATCACAACTATTCAAAAGTTTACCTTTAAACCAAATCCAAATGGATATGGACCAATTCTTGCCGATTAAAACCTAAGTTTTCAAACGAGCATTCAAACCAAATCAAGTTTACAAAGAACATAGAACGATGATTCTGTTAGGTCACTAGTTTTACAACACAAGCTTATAAGAGAAGAGATAAGGCGATTGAACAAGTAAACAAGCACACACACACAATATTGTAACCGTTACGCATAGAGGTGAGTGAAAGAATAACTTGAACAACCAACCTTCAAATGAAGGTTATTACAATGTATTTATAGGCAAGGAGCTAGGCAACACTCCTCTCCTTCCTATTCCTTATTGGGCTTGGATCAAGCTTATGGGCCTTCTACATAAGCTTGACCTTAAACAAACATAAAGGCCATAACAAAGCTACCTATTACATATGAAATATAAATACTTGAAATCTTGTTTAGGAGTGATTCCAACAATCTCCCCAAGTATATATGAATGTAAACGGTGAAGGCGTTGATGTAATAGTAGTCGGACGCCTTCCGGCATTCTTCTTTCTTGTGAGAGGAATTGCCTTGATTCAAACAATCTCCCGGTGTAGAGATAGTTATCTTTGAAGTTAAGCTTCGACGTCATCTTTAACTTTGTTCTTTGATCATTTGTTCTTTGTGGTGAAAGTGATAGTATGTTGTTGTTCATCGATCATCGTCTCAGTGCCTTTCACGCTCCAATGTCTCCACGTCATTCTTCAACATGCTCACACGCCTATGACGTTGGAATTCAACATCGATGAAGTTCTCTAAGTCTTTAACTTTGTAGATTCTTTGGTTAGACGAAGAATCATTCGACGGTTGTGTCGCTTTTGAATAGAACTTCCATTAGTGATGATGTTGGCGTGAGCATGAGAAGAATCAACCGCGATCATTCCGCCTCGAGCTTCCATAAGAAGAAAACATTGCAAACGGTTAGAAATAAGCTGTTTCCGCACTTACAAGTTTGAACTTGAGTGTTATGAAGATAGTGTGAAAACACAACTCTAATTCTTACAAAGGCCGTTCTCGAACTGGAGTCCCACAAGTGAGATAACGCGATGTACCGGGTACATCTACAAGCTTCGATGAGTCGAGGTACACCGCATCACCTCACGACGTAGACCGTTTGAGACACACTCCGTAATCCACGGGAGTTACCGAGCGACCTGCCGCCGTGGCCGTTTGATGTTGACCCGGCAGAGTTTCCATTCAATCACCGAGATCACATGTGAACCTCTCATAAATGTTCTCGACATTGCTAAGATCCGTGAAGGACTCGATATGAACCACGGAATCATCAAGATCTTATTTGTTGATCAACAAGTGATTAAATGTCAAGTGTTCCTAAGAGATCTTTTGATGAATCTCGTGGCTTTAGACTCAACAGTGCGTTTTGGTTTACCCGAGCGGAGACTAGGAGAGGTCTCCTTCTTCAATACCAAAGAATCTCTAAGAGAAAGCCAATAGTTTATGTAGGGTTCCCGTGAGAATGAAACAAGCTCGCTGAGAGAAACTTGAGTGGCTAAGAAGGTTTAGTGCATGCGCCATCGGGTCCATGACGACTTTTAATCTTCAATACCGGTGTCACTAAGTGACAACCAAGAGTATATGAGTTGAACCGGTTATGCGCCTAAGTTGAATAACTGGAGGGCTATTTCTTTTCACCCTTTCTTTACATTTCTTTTGATTCTTCAACTCCTTCTTTCTCCGATTCTCATTTTCCCTTTTACAATCATTCCTAAGGACTTCTAACACTAACTAATGGTAGTGTCCTTGGGTAGATCCTCTCGCTCTGGCGGATCATAGACAGTTATTCCTAACCTTAGTCACCTTATAACCCATGACTATCCTATGTTTGCCATTATAACCATCGAAGTTAAAATATCTCTCAAAGGGTTTGTTAATGAAAACATGTTTGAACCATCATGAGAGATGATGTTTTGCATAAATACTCCCCCACATGTGCTTAATAGTTTTAAAGGTTAAATGCATGAGGAAAGAGCGCACTTTATGAATTGATCCACTAAAGATAGACAATCTCCGCGAGACACGGTTACGTTGAATAGTTAAAGAGTTACATTGTCGCCTTTTAGGTGACAACTAGCTCTAATAACTACCTTGAAGGTGTAGACAAACCTCGAAGGTTGTCATACCCGTCGAGTTCATGTCTATCAAGAGCTTCCGAATGGTACCTTCTACTAAGACGAGTCCTTTCATAGACACGCTTACATCACTAGCGAACTAGCTTGAAGTTATTACCCGTCCAGGACAAGTCTTTTCGAAAGTTAAAGACAGCTTTGTACCGTCAATTCATTGGTTAAGTCCGAGGTACACGGATTCATTTGCATTCAAAGACAACATATTTCTTATCACACAATTTTCTCCCCAAAAATGGCATATAAGATGTTATTTTGAAACATTTTGAGAATAAATATGACCATTTTGAGTGTTGGGGGAAGAGTGACCACTCGTGAACAATTTGTGAACAAAGTTTTAATCAAATACTCCCCTCAATTAGTGATATAAACGGTTGAGGTTTTAAAATCATATGGGAAGTATTTGTCTTTTTGAGCAAAACCTTGAAAATGAAAGGTTTGATAGGTTTTACTCAAAATAAGAAGCTTTCGCTCCTTTTATAAGGATTGTGGCATCGAGGCGTACTACGGGGTCCTTTCTTGACACTTACGGGTTGTACATCGTTATGTGCACAAGCCATTCACATATATAATCATGCATCCAAAATCATATGAAGGAAGCAATTCAAGGGGTACCGTGAAGTGCGGTGATGTTCCCAGAGGCGCATAGGGCGTTGAAAGCGGTGTTGTTTATCCTGGGTCTACCACCAACATAGCTCTCAAGCGTCTCAATCGATCCCTTCCAACAACCGCTCATCAATCATGGTGATGATCCTTCTCACATCCCTTCTATCCCGAGAGTTCCGCCGCTTAGATTCCCAACCTTCAAGCGTATATCCTTCAACTCACGCCAATCCATCCCTAACCATCTTCAAGGTATGATCCTCGAATTTATGGAGCTCACTACATGCCATTAAGCGGTTTGCGAAGTTCACTGCGGTAAACAATGCCGAAAGGTTTGCCGATGAGCGTAAGTTGTTTGAGTGGTTGATGTCGGGAAGATCTAGCCGTGGTGGAGTGAGGTTTACACGCCGATATGATTCAACGTACCATCCGGATATCTTCGACACGCTCTTTGATCACAATGCGCCTAATGAAGATGAGAACCGACTTGATAAACTCACGTTGAACTTTAGTTGAGAATTGTCGATACGACCAGTACTTTGGCAAGGTACAAGTCTTCGATGTCGTTGAGGACAAGTTCTCAAAGTCGACCTCGAGAATTTATAGTCCTGTTCATCTTGTCGTTTGACTATGATATTCTTCAAGAATGTGTAGTCCCACTTAGACTTGAGATCAATGTGTTTGATGGCCACGATGTCCTTTGAGCTATACACTCATGTTGAGACTTTTGAACCAGTGACATCAGTAGATTCTTCGCCTCGTGCCAATGATGAATCCCATACAATGCATCTTGGTCGTATTCTTGCACGCTTGTCGAAAACAAGTGAGTTGCACGCCCTCGATAGCTATGCGCTTTGAGTAAGAAGCCTTGGGAATGGAAGAGTCAATGATGTAGCGATTTTAGAACCATCGCCACCATGGAGAAGAAATTCAGTCGTGTTGAAAAATATCCGGGAATCCTTGGTTCATCCGGTTGGCGATTGTTGGTAGAGGTTTGGTCCAACAAGTAGTATGGAGGGTTGTTCCGCTTAGTGAAGTCGATGTTTGCTTGGGTCGAGCCAATCCATGTTGTTAGACATGGCTCGAGCAATGTTTTCAAGGTGATATTCAACCTCGATTGCACTTTCCGAAATTTTTCAATGTAAGAATGCGCCATTCTTGATGCGCTTCAACTCGGTTTCGTCATCTTCTTCACACGGAATCGTTCTTGCAAGATTTTGCATGCTCCAGGTACTACCGTCTACCAATTCTTGACCTTCTTCAGTAGGGAGTGTTATTAACAAGTGTGGAGAACCATTCAAATTCGCAGTTGTATCGTCATCTAGCCATGATACGACATCCGGTCGAGTCGCCTTTTCTTGCTTTTAGAAGGCCTTGATGATGATAATGGGTTTCTTCACTTGTTTGGGAGAGGAGGGTTGTTGTTGGGGCTCAAGGACCTCTTTCATCGCCACCACCCGTATACTCAAAGTGATCACCGCTCGAGTCAAGGGTGGTAACTCGGAATCGTCCCGAGGTTTATCGGTGGAAGACCGTGGTGGAGAAGACTTTTGTTGTGAAGAAGTTCGATGTGGAGGAGGTGGCATAGATGTAGATTGACCGCATCGCTCGACGCTTAGGTGCGAGTCCTTATCCTTATCATCGTCATCTCTTGGTCTTTTGGGTTGAGTGGTGACTCCTTGCATGATGATCCGAGTTGATAGTCAAGTAGTATTTCAAGAATTTAGCTTCATCCGAAGTAAACGCTCGGATCTCTTTGACATTTGCATCACAAGTTTAGCGATTAGCTCGTATTCGAGAGATCGGCTTCTTTTGCCATTGTATGTTTGACCAATGCTACGATGTTAGGGTGAGTTGTCCTGAAAATACCTCTTTTGTCACATCGGGGACAAGTGTCAAGAAGAAACTTGTGGGTTTGTTCTCTTGTCGACTTTTCAGTTCCTTTTGGACTTTTGAACGATATCCTCAAGGTACTTTTGAGTGTAGCCTTCAATCATTTCATTTAGTTCCCCACGATGACTTCTCATGAACTCCCCGAATGGCTTTCCTATCTTTCCGCATCTCATCATTCTCATCATGTAAGCACTGCATTTGTTCAAGATACCAATTAAGTTTTCTTTGAAGCATGTCCTTCTTTCTAACTTGTTTGACGACTTTCACAATTCTTGCATGTGTTTGAGAAATCCAAGACTTTGGTGGTTTCTTCACAGCATTCGATGATGATCCGTTGACTTAGTTGATGGTGGTGGTGATGAATGTGATGAAGAGTCTCGATGATGAGGAGACATGAGGAGACTCCATGTCCTTAGAGTTTCAAGTTTTCTCCTTTGAGTGAGTTGGACTGTCTGAAGAAACTTTGTATAATCATCCTCGTCATCCTTAGACTTTTCTTTCTCGGTTCTGCTTCTCAAAATCATACTCAATAGTGTCTTCAACAAAGGTTGTTGTTGCAGAAGAGTGGTGGCACCGCATCCCTATCGGGGTGATTAACCGCATCAAGATCCGGAGAGGAGGCAAGACCACTTGATCCTCCTGGGCCACCCATTTGATCTTTAGCAAATTCAATGCCTTTTGAATATGTCGGACGCTAGAAACTTTTTCCAGTATGATTTATCCAATTGCTCTTCTTCTTCTTCTTCGAGCTCTCATCATAAGGTACAATAGCTTGAGTCTTCCCTTTTCTTGGACAAATGGAGGACTTGGAGGTTTTGTCACCGAGGCAGTGTTTCGTTGCAAGAGCGGTAGTAATGAACCTCTTCATCCGCTCCCAAGATCTTGAGCTCTCATCCCAAGTTGTCTTTGAGGTTCAAGTGTGGGAATAGGTTCGCTTCCTTTACGGAACAATCCTTATGAAGGAGCTTCTTTAGGAACCTTCCTTTGACTCAGAACTTGTTGTGCTCCTGCACTTCCTCTTCTCGGTTCTCCCGACGTGTTCCAAGATTTTCGTCAAGATGACCAACTTTGCCTTGTCTCGATCGCTCCGATATCTCTTTGTATCGCTTCGAGCTTTCGACATCTTCACCGAAGGAAATCGCAATACAAGACCTTGTTTCTTTGTGGACGTTTCCTTGATTCTCGAGAGAGAATAGGTTCCGTCAACATGTCGTGATTGTCGTGGTCATTGAGCCTCTTGGGAATATCGGATGAAGTCCAAGTGCTCTCAGTATCAACAGTTTAGTATATCCGATGTAGGGAATCTTTGAGCCAAGTTTGTCGAGAAATGACATCATGTCATCCCAAATCGAGCTTCAATAGCGATGTGTTTCATGTTGACGAATGCCCAAAATATTTGCAGCTCTATGAGCTTAGGATGCTCATAGCCGCTATCACGACCGTAAACAGACTTGGTGATGATCATGTAGAGTGTTCTCCATGGTTGAGGAATACTCTTAAGCTCTACGTGAGAGTGCTTGGTGATTACTCCTGTAGCCTCATCATAACCGATGTTGATTAAGAATCGAGAGTTAACTCTTCAAAGTGTGGCATAGAGTTTGGTTGGATCGACTTCAGAATTAAGAGAATGCCCCTTAAGTCTCGGTGTGATGGTGATTCTTTGTGATTCGAGTCACCACACCGCAGCCCCTTCCTTTGACCCTTTCCATGGTGTTCCTTAATGCTGGATATAGATCTCGTGAACTGCTGCGAATGTGAGCATGTTCGATATGGATGAGTCCTCGTAATGTCAATAGCGATTAAGCATGAAGACTCGCAGTGCGTGAGAGCGTCAAGTCAACTCGAGATTATTCTTTCCAATCTTCATTGGGTAGCCATTAGGGTAGATGTCGCAATGGAGAGAACATTTGGTGCATCCATGTTTGGTTGAGCGTACCATGTCGTGATCTCGAAATAATATTAGCCAAAAGAACCAACATATCGAAGACATAATGTTAGTCAATGTAAGGTCTTATTGTCTAGTTATTTAATGTACAACGTCAATGATTGTTACGAGTCCTAAGTCACTTGTATGTCCAATAGTCTAATGACGCCGTGAAATGTTTAGTGAGTTAGTTAACTTTAAGTTTTAAAGCTTATGTTATCACTTATTGTTCACAACATATCAAACGCTTTGGTTTATTAGTGACATTATTGGATTCGTGACGTTATGATAAGTTTATTAACAAGTTTTGTACACGTAACAATTCATAATGAAGGTCAAAAATGGCTTAAGCGTGGGATTGACAAAGTTACGCGTAAATGTCGCGACATACGCCAGAGGCGAAAGCTTATGCGTAGGATCCTTTCTTATGCGTAAGAAATGTTACGCGAGGAAAAGGGACCTTACGCCAGAGGCGAGATAAGAACCTTACGCGTAAGGCTTACTCGTAGAGTAGACCTTATGCGTGAGGTCATTGTTCACGCATATCCTTCACTGTGATACGCCAGAGTCCCAACCGTAGAACCTTACGCGTAGAGAGTCTTATGACCTTGATTCTGAGTGTTTAAGCGTAGCAAAGGCCTGAAATAAATCATCATATCATCAAAGTTAAACACATATCATTCCTTTTATCAACAAAGCATGGTATGAATCATTCATATGCAGTTAAGCGTAGAAAGTCATACGCGTAAGTCAAAACCCTAAGGGTTATGAATTACGCGTAAGTTTTCTAACCATAGGATTTGCACCAAATTTATTCTGGTAGTTCAAGAATGTTAGTAGAGTCATTAGGCCAAGTTATAACATCAAAATTGTTGTGAATCAAAAATACCCAAAGTTTATAAGCTTTAAACCCTAGTTTCGAATTGATGATCAATTCGTGTTTCTGGGTGGTTTTCAACAATGGAAATGATCAATTCAACAAGAAATAAACATAACCCAACAATCTTTTAGACCACAACACTTCTCATTTGAAAATACCCAATTCGACTCATAAACCCTAGTTTTTCAAATTCATATTTTTCGTGTTTCTGGGTGGATTTTGATGGTTAAAATGGAATCAATGATGTATTAAGAACGTTTTGACACTAACCATTTCACCACAAACACACTCACACTGATTGTGTGTTCATACGCATACGCGTAGAGCACATAATCATTCATATCTTTTGTTTTAGCCGTTGGATTTACATGAAAATCAAAACCATTGCTTGTAATTACGTTTAGATTATGAAAACACTTACAATATGATGATAAAAAAAAACACGGATTTGAATCTTGAATATTAGGTGTAGGATTTGAAATGAGTGTAATGAATGTGAAAAGTTAAAGTAAGGTGAAGGTGTTTTATCAAAATGACTTTGTGCTTTTGGCGCTTCGGTCCCTCCACCTTTCCATTTTCATCCAAAGCTTTTAACTTCCATTTTGTTACCAAATGAAGATTTTAGAAAGAACCTTGACGACACTCCCCTCGACTTGAGAAAATAATGAAAGGTTGTTAATTAAAGTCCGAGGAGTGTCTTTGAGCCAGAAATGTACCACCATTTGTAAAACGAAACAACCGAGATATGATAACATGCAAGTACACGATGTTTTGAAGAAGCATGGATTATTTTCTCCCTCAACACTTGATCGAAAATACTTGAATTTAGAGAGATAAAAGTGTTGACGGAAGAAATGTACTTGCCATGTTTAAAGAAAATAGATGAGGAGAATATTTTTGTCGTTTATCGTGTTTATATTTTTGTATTTTGTTTTTGAAAGATTTTATTTATTTACAAAAGATGTTTTGGTGTTCGACGGGTTTTAAGACGGTTTTAAGAGGTCATCCAGCCCTTCTTGAGTCAAACACCTCATACCAATTCGTGGACCAACTCATTAAACCTAGCGGGAGGCAAGGCTTTGGTGAGCAGATCCGCCAATTGGTATTCAAAGACCCACAAAGTATAATTCAACGGCACCTGCTCCATGATCCTTGATGAAATGATAGCGTAGATCGATGTGCTTTGATTTCGAAAATGAACCGAGTTGCACGAGATTGCAATGGCACTCGATTGTCGCAAGACACCGGGATTCATCAAATACATAACCATAGTCTTTGAGTTGTGTTCTCATCCAAATGACTTGAGCACAACACGCGGACATGGCTACATATTCTCGCTTGATTGATGATGGTGATGTACAATCCTCGCTTTGATTGCCAAGACACCGCTTATCACCGAGAAATTGTAGTGCTCTGAAGTACTTTTCCTTGAGTCTAGGCATCCTGCGTGATCGGCCCTAAAAAGCGATTAGTTCAAAACTGAATCCTTCGATACCGTATCCCCAAATTAATGGTTCCCTTGATGTATCTGAGATTCTTTTAGCCTCGAGAGGTGGGTTTCGCTTGGTCGCGATCGATAACGGGAGCATAGATAAACGGCAAAGACAATGTCAGTCCGCTAGTCGTTAGATACATGAGAGACCCAATAATACTTCGGTATTTGGTAGGGTCAACCAATTTCCCATGTAAATCAAAGATCTAATTTCTTGGTATGAGCCATTGGTGTGGCATAAGTATCACGTGTATTCATTCCAAATTTGTTTAACAATTCAAGGGCATATTTGGACCGACTCAAGAAAATACCACGGGTGATTGATGAACTTGCGGTCCTAGAAAGAACGTAAGTTCACCCATCATGGACATTTCAAAATTTTTCTTCATGAGTTTTGCAAAGCGATTGAAAACTTTTATGTGTTGACCCAAAATGATGTCATCCGTAAATTTGAACAATTAAGATGTGTGCCCTGTGATATTGTATAAAAGAGTTGGGTCAACCGAGCCTTTGGTGAAATTATTGGCAATGAGGAAAGATGATAGCTTATCGTACCATGCCCGAGGGCTTGTTTGAGACCATAAAGAGCTTTGTTCGCTTTGTAGACATGGTTCGGGAACTCGTGATCAACGAATCCATCCGTTGGCCGACATAGACCGTTTCTTTAAGTTGTCCATTTAGAAACGCCGCTTTGACATCCATCCGATAGACCGTCATGTTCATATGAGCCGCGAACGCGAGAAATATCCGAATCGACCTCAAGACGAGCAACCGGAGCAAAAGATTCTTCAAAGTCTATCCCTTCTTCCCGACGATAACCCTTAGCAACTAGCCGTGACTTGTTTCGATGACATTCCCTTCAAGATCCAATTTGTTTTTCCAAATCCATTTTAGACCAATGACGAGACCCTCGCTGGTCTTTCAACCGCCTCCCATACTTCAAGACGCTTTGAATTAGTTGAGTTCTTCCCGCATGGATTCAATCCAGCTTGTCTTTTGTCATTGCATCCTTAATGTTTTAGGTTCGATTAGCGTACGGTGAGTGCATAAATGCAGTGTTCACCATCTCGAGTGAAGACGTTGTCTCGTAACGATCGGTTGATTCGGTTGCCAATAATGTTAGCGGAGGATGGTCTTTTGTCCATCTATGTGTAGAAGGTTGATGTTGGTATACATTGTGCGCATTCGAGGATTCAAATGGTTTGTTGAAGATTACGCAACATCCGTGCGTAGCTCATTTGCAAACGGGTTGAAGAACGATTTGGATCAAAATCGCAGTGGGGTACTTCATTCGAAATATCATCACCGGTTCATCATTGTTGAAGCGGTGTGTTCAATCTGTTGTGTTGGAGTCAATTGGTGTAGGTGCATCTTCAACAGCAGCTTGTTGTAGCAGTGTATCGTATAGGAATATTATCGGGTTGTGCAATGAAACAATGGATACACCAGAGCACGTTCATCAATGTCGTCACGCAGCGGAGGAGCAAATAACCGCTCCATTTGTTGACGTTAGGCGAGGGCTTTCTTGGTGATGATGGGGTTGAGGAAGTTTAAGCGGTTGAGGGAAGTTTAGCGTATATCCTTCAAGGTGTAAACAAGTGGGAATCCTAAGCGCTGGAACTCTCGTGATAGAAGGATGTGAGAAGGATCATCACCATGATTGATGAACGTTGTTCGAAGGGATCGATTGTGACGCTTGAGAGCTATGTTGGTGGTAGACCGTGGATAAACAACACCGCTTTCAACGCCACGCACTCACGGGAACATCACCGCACTTCGGTACCCTTGAATTGCTTCCTTCATATGATTTTGGATGATGATTATATATGTGAATGGCTTGTGCACACATAACGTGTACAACCCGTAAGTGTCAAGAAAGGACCCCGTGGTACGCCTCGATTGCCACAATCCTTATAAAAGGAGCTAGCTTCTTATTTTGAGTAAAACCTATCAAACCTTTCATTTTTCAAGGTTTTGCTCAAAAGACAAGTACTTCCCATATGATTTTAAAACCTCAACCGCTTATATCACTAATTGAGGGGAGTATTTGATTAAAACTTTGTTCACAAATTGTTCACAAAGTGGTCACTCTTCCCGCAACACTCAAAATGGTCATATTTATTCTCAAATGTTTCAAAAATAACATCTTATATGCCATTTTGAGGGGAGAAAATTTGTGTGATAAGAAATATGTTGTCTCAATGCAAATGAATCGTGTACCTCGACTCTAACCAACGAATTGATTTGATACAAACCGCCTTTAACTCGAAAAGACTTGTCTGGATGGTAATAATTTCAAGCTAGTTCGCTAGTGATGTAAACGTGTCTCGCAGGGACTCGTCTTAGTAGAAGGTACCATTCGAGAAGCTCTTGATAGACATGAACTCGACGGGTATGACAACCTTTCGAGGTTTGTCTACACCTTCAAGGTAGTTATTAGAGCTAGTTGTCACCTAAAAGTCGATAATGTAACTCTTTAACTATTCAACGTAACCGTGTCTCGCGGAGATTGTCTATCTTTAGTGGATCAATTCATAAAGTGCGCTCTTTTCCTCATGCATTTAACCTTTAAAACTATTAAGCACATGTGGAGGGAGTATTTATGCAAAACATCATCTCTCACAAAGGTTCAAACACGTTTTCATTAACAAACCCTTTGAGAGATATTTTAACTAACGATGGTATCAATCGCCAAATAGTTGGGTGTACTCGTTTGTTTTTGAAGTTTTGGTTTTGGGTCTTACGCCAGAAGATAACACAATCTTTGGCACGCTTAAAAACTAATTTTTACACTTTTGAATCCAAGATTCTTGTACTTTCAACGTTATTAGGTGTTAAACTATTGGTTTTTGGCAAAAGTTTGGAACTTTACGTGTTTTCCTTGTTTTAAGCTTGTTTTGCACGCAGTGTTATACTACGCGTAATCGTTTTAAGTGCTTTGGATCATCAAGTTTCACACTTTTGTGTTATTTCGTGTTATTGAAGCTATTTCAACACACAAAACCGGTTTAGAAACACATTTGGATAGAATCAAAGTTACGAGTAATCTTCGCGTAACAAAACCCTAAAATTACGCTGTAAGACTTTCCTTGGTTTGATCTTCAATTTTACGGTTTATTCCGTGTTTCTTACTTGGATAAGTCTCGAAAATACGCCGACTTTGGATATCCTTTGCCTTTGTGAAGTGTAA